>CAUYQG010175041.1:0-35922 GCA_963574415.1 Tarsius wallacei
CATAAATTAACCTTGTCAAATCTTTCTTTTAAAGTCCCACCGATAGCCGGGCTCGGTGGCTCAGCCTGTAATCCCACGCCTTGGGAGGCTGAGGTGAGTGGATTGCCTGAGCCCGCGGGTTCGAGACCCGCCTGGGCAACTTGGTAAGACCTTATCTCTATAATAAATCAAAAAATTGGTCAGGTGTGATAGCACGTGCCTGTAGTTCCAGCTACTTGGAAGGCTGAGGCAGAAGGATCACAGGAGCCCAGCAGGTCGAGGCTGCGGTGGCCGGGAGCGGCCACTGTACTCCAGTCTGGGCAACAGAGTGAGACTCCAACTCAAAAAAATAAAATAAATAAATAAATAAATAAATAAAGTCCCACTGCTATAATATGGTGGCTATTAATACAATTAAATACAACACTTTTATGAATGAAGATCAATGAAAATTTTGATCAAAATTTTACTTATATTTTACTTGGAAAGGTAAATGTGAGCCAATGTGGTGAAATGATTAAAAACATAAATACTATACCCTGCCTGCCAGATTTTGGTTACTGGTTGAGCATCCTTAATCTGAAATTCGAAAATCAGAAATGCTTCCAAATTCAAAATTTTTTGGAAAATGCAACATCTGACCTCATATGAGATATCACAGTCAAAATGAAGTCAAAACTTTGTTTTGGTTTACAAAATTACCTTCATGATACATGTACAAGGTGTATATTAAAATAAATATATTTTGTGTTTAAATTGGGTCCCATGCTCAAGATATCTTTTTTAAAATTTTATTTTATTATAGGAATGTGGAATACAAGTAAGAATTAACTATATAAGTAGGCTGCATGCAGATGAAGTTTGAGCTTCCAACTGGCCCTCACTCCCAAGTGATGACCCAAGTTTTTTTGTGTTGTCACATGCCTTTCACCCTCCTCCCTCTCTCCCTTCCCTAGCAGTGCCCAATGATTGCCATTTCCTCCCTTGTGTTAATGTGACTAATGTTCAAGGCCCACTTACCAGAGTACATACGGTATGCAGTTATTTGTTTCTGTGATAATTCACTTAGTATGACAGTTTCCAATCCCATCCTTGCTGCAAAGTCCATGATTATCTTCTTTATGGTTGCAATATACTCCATTGTGTATATGTACCACATTTCCATTATCCAGTTCACTTTCAGTGAGCAGTGAGATTGCTTCCATATTTTTGTTATTTCGAATAGTGTGGCAATAAACATGGGTCTACAATCCTGCTTCTCAAGATATTATCCATATGCAAATATGTCAAGTTCCCCAAATCTCAAAATCCAAAACACTTCTACTCCCAAGCATTTCAGATAAGGGACACTAACCCTGTACTAGGTTTACCTCTTACTATATACATAATCTTGACAAAATTACTTATGCCTCAGTCTATTCAATTGAAAAATGAAATAATAGAACTTTCTCCATAGGGCTGTTTTGAAATTTATATAAGTTAGTACATTTAAATAATGGTGTCAAACATTCTGGCTCAAAAAGGGAAAAAGAAGAAGTAAAAAAAAAAAATCCTGACCCACGACAATTCTGAAGTTCAACTGGGTAAAAGTAGAAAGAATGTCTAATATTGATATTAATCAAAAGAAGATAAATTCACATACATCATTCTTATTTAAATCAATTAATTAATTTATCCAATAATTATTTAGACAATGCTTATTTCCTTATCAAGTGAGTACATGTGGTATTCAAGTGACACAAACTTTGTGATAATGGACTGACAGAGAAGAAACAAATATAACCTTTCTCTACTGAATATTGCATTTTATTTATTAATAAGTCAATTTCAACAATAAGAATCAGCCAATAGGAAAAGTACAAAATGGGATATGAAACATATAAAAGTACCTCTATAAGAATATTAATAAATTTCTCAGCATAAATCTTACAGGCAAGGAGAGAGAAAACTAATATATTAAAAGTATGAGAAGAAAAAATGCCAATAAACAATATTAAACATTGCAAAATTATTCTTCAAAAGTAAAGGAACGGTAAGACCCTTCCCAGACAAGCAAAAACTGAGACAGTTCATAACTACTAATCTATTTTATAAGAAACTCTGAAAGAAAAACATGCTAAACAGCAATGCAAAGCAAATGAAGGCATAAATCTCATAGAGAAAGGTAAATATATAGACATATATGGATTCATCAATCTGTATATCTGTTACACTGCAAAGTTGGGAACTAATAATTTTAAACCTTCATATGAAACTTAATAGGTAAAAAGGTGTTATATATAAAATATAAAAAGAAGCAATTTCTTACTATGAGAAGGCAAAGTTATGTATGGGGAAAGTAAAAGTGTAGGATTTTTGTATGCAATTAGCATTAAATTGTTATTAGCTTAAAATTAAAAGTTACAAATACAAGATATTTTAGTCAAGCCTTAAGCTAACAACAAACACAAAAAAATAGAATACATGAAGGGCAAAGAAAAATTAAAGCAAATCACTACAAAAATTGATCAAATAACAAAACAAGGCAACAAAAGAAGAGAAAGACAAAACAACCTTAAGATAAACAGAAAAAAGCAAAAAACGACAACAGTAAGTCCTCACTTGTCAATAGTTGCCTGAAATATAAAGAGGATAAGCCCCCCCCTCAAAAGTCATAAAGAGCTAAATGTACTTTTAAAAAAAGATTCAGTCGGGCTTGGTGGCTCAGCCTGTAATCCCACACCTTGGGAGGCTGAGGTGAGTGGAAAACCTGAGCCCGCGGGTGCGAGACCCGCCTGGGAAACTTGGTGAGACCTCACCTCTACAATAAATCAAAAAATTAGCCGAGTGTGGTAGCGCACGCCTGTAATTCCAGCTACTTGGAAGGCTGAGGCGGAAGGATCGCCAGAGTCCAGCAGGTTGAGGCTGCGGTGGCCGGGAGTGGCCACTGCACTCCAGTCTGGGAGACCGAGTGAGATTCCAACTCAAAAAAAAAAAAAAAAAAAAAAAAAATTCAGTGATTTGTTGTTTACAAAAGACTCACTTTTTAGAATTAAAGATACACATAGGCTGCACATGAAGAAATGGAAAAAGATGTTTCATTTAAATGTTAAACAAAAGAAAGCAAGGAAAAATATATTTATATCAGACAACATAGACCTAAAACTGTCTGCAGAGATATATTTGTTTATTATATAATGTTGGAAATGTAAATTTAACAGGAAGATACAACAGTTAATAGTATATCTATACCCCACATTTGAGCACCAAAATACACTATAAAGAAAATTCTGACAGTTCTGAAAGCAGAAATTACTAGCAATAAAATAATGTAATGAGTTCTAACACCTCACTGTCAACAATGAATAGCTAATCCAGACAGATAATCAATATGGTAACAGTGCAATAGAACAACAATTAATGGACCTACCTGCCATATACAGAACTTTCCACCTAATGGCAGAAAAATACATATTCTTCTCAGCACACATGGAACATTCTCCAGAATAAATCATGTTAGGTCACAAAACAGAACTTTACAAATTTAAGAAAATCAAAATCATTCCAATTACATTTTCTAACCACAAGAATGAAATTAGAATAACAGCAAAAAAAAATGGGTAAATTCATAAATACATAGAACTAAACAACACACTCTTGAACAATCATTAGATCAAAGAGGAAATCAAAAGGGAACTTAAAGAGTATCTCAAGACAAAGAAAAATACAAGCAACAAGCAATAAAAAGGAAGTTTATTGCCACAAATGCCTACATTTAAAAGTAAGATCCCAAATCAACAACCTAACTTGATTTAACTAAAAAGCTAGAAAAGATAAAACAAAGCCTAAAGTTAGTAGAAGGATTCGAGAAAGAATAAAGATCAGAGTAAAAGTGAATGAAATAAAGAGCAAATAAATAGAAAAATGTAAGCTAAATTTAGAGCAGCTTTTTTGAAAAGGTAACCAGAATCAAGAAACTGCTATCTAAACTGACAAAAAGAGAGACAAGACTCAAATAAATAAAGGATAACCTAGAAAAATAAATACATTTTAACAAACAATCAAAACTGAATCAGGAAAAGCCTGAGCAGAAAAATAATAAATAAGGGGATTATATCAGTACTCAAAAATCTTGCAACAACACACCAAAAAAGCCCAGAATCCAGTATCTCCACACCAGCATTCAAATAATTAATATTAATCCTTCTTAAAATCTTCAAAAAATTAGAAAAAGAGGTAATGTTTCCATATTCATTTTATGAGGCTAGCTTCACTCTGATACAAATATCAGGTAGACACTACAAAAAATTGATAAACATTATTAGAAAATGTCAACACTGGATTAATAAAATCAAACACATTAAAAAGATCGAACACCATGATCAAGTGAGATTTTTTTCCCTCAGGATGCATGGATATTTCAACATGATACAAGACAGTAACAAAATGAAGGAAAAGCCACAAAATCATCTCAACAGATGCATAAAAAGTATTTGATAAATTTCAATACCCATTTATGATTAAACATCTCCAAAAAATAGGTATAAAAGAATCTCATGTCAAAACAATAAATGCCACATGTGAAAAGCCCACAGCTAACATTATAATTAATGGGGAAATAACTGAAAAGTTTGCCTCTTATGTTGGTATAAGGCAAGAATGCCCACTCTCACTACTTCCTTTCAGCATAATATTATAAATTCTAACTAGAGTAATCAAGGAGGGAAAAAATAAAAGAAATCCAAATCAGAAAGGAAGATGTAAAAATATCTCTGTCTGAAGATAACATGATCATATACCTAAATTAATAAACAAATACCCCAACATTGTTAGAACTAAAAAATGAATTTAGTTAAGTTGCAATATGCAAAAAACACACTCAAAAATCAGTGGTATTTCTATACACAAACAACCTCTCTAAAAAGAAAATTCAAAAATAACCCAATTCACAGTAGCAACAAAAATAATAAAATACAGGAAAATAAGCTTAACCAAAGAGGTAAAAGACTTGTACACTGAGCAATATAAAACCTTGATGAAGGAAATGAAATAAGACACAGAAAAAGAAGACACAGATAAGGAAGTTATAATTCATTCTGTAGAAGAAATAATGTTATCAAAATGATCATACTACTCAAAGTTGTCAACAAATTAAATGCAATTCCTATCAAAATCTGGATGATGTGTTTGACTGAAACAAAAAATACTAAAATTTATATGGAACATAAAAGGCCTCAAATAACCAAAGTAATCTTGAGCAAGAAGACAAAAGCTGGAAGCATCACACTTCTTGATGTCAAGCTAAATTAAAAAACTATAGCAATCAAACTGGCATGAAAATAGGCACATAAACCAATGCAATAAAACAGAGTCCAGAAATAAATTCAAGAACATATATTCAAATAATCTTTGATAAGGGTTGCAAGAACATCAATGGTGTTGGCATAGATGAATAGAACAAAATATAGAGCCCAGAAATAAGGTCACATACCTACAAACAACTGATCTCTGACAAAGTCAACAAAAATAAACAGCGAAGAATGATGCTCTATACAATGAATGATGCTGGAAAAATTGCCTAGCCATATGTGGAAAAGTGAAGCTGGACCTCTATCTCTCACCATATACGAAAGTTCACTCAAAATCGATTAAAGATCTAAATATAAAATATAAAACTATAAAAGTCCTAGAAGACCTAGGAAAACCTTTCCTGGACATTGAACTAGGCAAAGAATGTATGATGAAGATCCCAAAAGCAAATGCAACAAAAACAAAAATAGACAAATGGAACTCAATTAAACAAAAAAAACAAAAAAAGCTTCTGCACAGCAAAAGAAATAATCAACAGAGTGAAAAGACACTCTGTAGAATGGGAGAAAATAATTGCAAATTATGCCGACAAAGAACTAATATCCAGAATCTACAATTACCTCAAACAACTCAACAAGAAATAAACACAAATAACCCTATTTAAAAGTGTGCAAAGAATATGAACAGATGTTTTTTTAAAAGAAGATACACGCCAGACAACCAACAGGCGAAAAACTGCTCAACATCACTAATTATCAGATAAATCCAAATTAAAATCACAATGATATATCATCTTACACCAGTCAGAATAACTTTTATTAAAAAGTCAAAAACAATAAATGACCTGAATTCAGAGAAGAGGGACCCATTATACACTGTTGGTGGAAATGTAAATTAGTACAACCTCTATGTAAAACAGTATGGAGATTTTTCAAATACTAAAAATAAGACTATCATTTGAACCAGCAATTTCTCTACTGAGCATCTACTCAAGGGAAAAGAAATCATTGTATTCAAAAGACATCTATACTCACGTGTTTATCATGATACCTATTCACAATAGCAAAGTCATGGAACTAACCTAACAGCCCATAAATGGCTGACTGGATAAAGAAACTGTGCTATACACCACAGAATACTACTACACAGCCATAAAACAGAATGGCATCTTGTCTTCTGCGGTAACATGGATGGAGTTGGAAGCCATTATTAAAAGTTAAATAACTCAGAAACAGAATACCAAATACTGCACGTCCTCATGTATAAATGGGAACTAAACAATGAGAAAACATGGAAATAAAAATGTAAATCATAAATAATGGAGTCTCCAAAAAGAAGGAAGGTGAGAGGAAGCTGGGATTGAAAAGAATTAGCTATCAGGAACACTGTTCACTATTTGGGTGATGAGTACACAAGAAGCCCAAACCTCACCATTACATAATATACCCATGTAGCAAAGCTGCACATGTACTCTCTGAATCTAATTTTTAGCTTAAAGAGGAAAAAATGATGCTGGTAAAACTCGATCTCTACACACAATAGAATGAAATTGGACCGTTGTCTTAAACCATATACAAAAATCAACTCGAAATAGATTAACAATTTAAACATGGACCTGAATCTGCAAAATTACTGGAAGAAAACATAGGGGCAAAGCACCATGACATTGATCTTGGTAGTGATTTTTAGGATATTACCTCAAAAGCAAAGGTAACAAAAGCAAAAATACACCAATGACATTATTTCAAACTTCAAAGCCTCTGCACAGCAAAGGAAATACCTAATGATGTGTAAAGACAACCTACAAAATGGGAGACTATATTTGCAAACCATACATGTAATAAGAACTTTATATCCAAAGTATGCAAGAAACTCAAGTAATTCATTAGCAAGAACACAAACTCCAAACACAATTTAAAAAATGGGAAATGAACCTGAATGAATATTTCTCAAAGCAAGGCATAATATGGCCAAGGATGAATAAAAACTGCTCAACATCTCTTAACTATTACGGAAATAAAAATTAAAACTACATGAGATATCACCTCACACCTGTTACAATGTTTACTTTCAAAAAGATGAAAGATGGCTGGGCTCGGTGGCTCATGCCTATAATCCCAGCATTTTGGGAGGCTGAGGTGAAAGGATTGCCTGAACCCACAGGTTCAAGATCAACCTTGGCAACTTGATGAAACTTCATCTCTACAATATATCAAAAAACTAGCCAGGCGCGGTGGCACCTGCCTTTAGGTCCAGCTACTTGAAAGGCTAAAGCAGAAGGATCCCCTGAGCCCAGCAGTTCGAGGCAGTGGTAGCCGTGAGTGTGCCACTGCACCACTGCACTCCAGCCTGGTCGATAGAGTGAGACTCCAACTCAAAAAAAAAAAAAAAAAAAAAAGATAAGTTCTAGCAAAGATGTTGTAAAAAAGGAAAACCCTTGCACTCTGTTTGTGGGAATGTAAATTAGTACAGCCATTGCAAAAATGTGTATGGAGATTTTTCAATAAATGAAAAATAGGATTATCATATGATCCATCAATTCCAACACTAGGTATGTTTCCAAAGGAAATAGAATAACTATATCAAAGAGACATCTGCACTCAAATGTTCTTTCCAGCATTCTTCATAATAGCCAAGATAAGGAATCAACCCAAGTTTCTCATCAATAGATAAATAGATACAGAAAATAATATATACGCAATAAAATACTTTTCAGCCTATTCGAAAGAAAGAACAAAATCCTCTCATTGGCACAAAAGATCAGGATAACTGTTTTATTTTGAATGTTTGGTATAATACATTTAAAGTAGCTATATTGACAGTTTTCATTTTATTTGTATTTAAGCAAGTACATCATATTTGTGAAACAGGGGAAACTGAAGGACTTTATGTTAAGTGAAATAAGCCAGGCATAGAATGCCAAATACTCCATGATCTCACATATGTGGAAGCTAAAAACGTTTAACCCATAAAAGTAGAAAGTAGAGATTGAGACGGGCTCGGTGGCTCAGCCTGTAATCCCGCGCTTTGGGAGGCTGAGGTGAGTGGATTGCCTGAGCCCACGGGTTCGAGACCCACTTGGGCAAATTGGCGAGACCTCATCTCCACAATAAATCAAAAATTAGCCGGCATGGTAGCGCGCGCCTGTAGTTCCAGCTACTCGGAAAGCTGAGGCAGAAGGATCGCCCGACCCCAGCAGGTCAAGGCTGCGGTGGCCGGGAGCGGCCACTGCACTCCAGTCTGGGCAACAGAGTGAGACTCCAGCTCAAAAACAAAAAAAAGAAAGTAGAGATTGGTTACCATGGTGTAGGGTAAATAAGTTCAACAGATCTATTGTACTACATGGTGACTACAGTTAAGAACAAAATATTGTATTTTTGGAAATTGCTGAGAGTAGATCTTAAGGATTCTAATCACAAAATATATCTGGTGATGTATATGTTAATTAACTCAACTTAGCCATTCCATAATGCATACATATTTCCAATATGTTATGTTGCACATAATAAATGTATACATTTTTATTTGTAAATTTAAAAATTAAAATACGAAGTAAATAAAATTATATTTTTAAACACACACACATACACACATACATACACACACACACACACACACACACACACACATATAGACATATAAAAGCCTAAATTGGTAACACTGGTGATTACTAGATGATAAATTTTTTCCTCATATATATTTTCTATTTTTTCACAAATATGATGTACTTGCTTAAATACAAATCAAATGAAAACTGTCAATATATCAAATATTCAAAATAAAAGTTATCCTAATTTTTTGTGTCATAAATGAATTTAATGGAAAATATAATCTGCAGCTCTCATATTTGGTGTCATATAAAAAATCATGTGGCAGATACTTTCATTTTTGCTTCAATTGGCTCTTTTGGTTTGTAAATATGAAAAGAGTTATATTATCTCTGGTAATCAATACGTAAACTCTTTTTTCTATTTTTAAGCATGGTCATTCCTCAACAAATTATCAGTTTTTAAGTCATTCTGCTCCTGAAAAAAAAAATACGCTAGTTTAAATGGGGTTTTTTTTGAGAAATGTATGTGTCTTATTTATTAATCAAGAAGAAAATGTTGTAAACTATTGGTTGACTGTTTTATGCATTTCTGAAACACTTGCAAATATTATTTCTGCTGTTCCTTCTTAGTGTCAGGAACTATATTTCTTAAAGAATGCATTATACACATTACCATTCATTCCTCAAATCCACTCAGTCAACCAGAGGAAAAATACATTAAACAAATCATTACTTTCACTGTGGGGGAAAGGAGCTGTTTCTTAGTTCCATCAACTATGGCTAAATCAAAAATGGCAAAATATATTTCTCAGTTTGCAAGATGGTGACCTATGGAGTCCAAAAGCTAAATTCTGGCTGGCAGTATATCTTCTTTCTTGTCACATTTGTAACCAAGAGAACTGTAGTTACTCACTGTGAGTCTGAACCTTATAACATTTTTCTTATGTCCTGTATATGATACATGCATTTTATAGTCTGTTTCATTCCATACACTATAAATTTAAAGTTTAAATGCCAATCTCAGAAGTTGAATTGTGCATTACCTTAAGCTTTTATTTACAATATTTTTAAATATTTAATTTTCTTACAAGGTACAAGATTGACATTATTATAAATCCCACTCCTTAAACAAAAAGAAAAGACAAAGAATGTCCTACTGTATTGTCTGCCTTTCTTTTTTTCAAACTAAAACATCGGCTCATAAAAAGAGAAATGGGGCTGTTCTATGTCTCAAAAATAATTAATATTGCTTTTATGAGAAGCAGCTTCTATGAGAAAGCAATTTTTAAAATTTTTGTTTCCCAAAAGCAGTTTGTGCATGTGTGTTTAGTAAAATAAATTATTCTTATCCTAAGAGAGGTCTGGTCTTCGTCCCCAACTCCTGGAACTCATCTTCAGGTCTTTGGAAGACCTTGCCTAATAGAGCAGTTTTCTTTACCTGAAAGCCTTGGGCCATAGCAGATAATCTAACAACTTGACTTATTGTGAGACTTTAGTCCATATTATATTTGATCTACCTTTAGAGTCTAAAGGCAAGTCACAAAATCAACTATACCTATGTGATTGAGTCTTAATAAAACTCTCGACATCAAAGCTTGGGAAACATTCTCTGACTACAAATTCTTTATTCAGAAAGTTAGCTTCGTCTCTGACAGTTAAAAGCAGAGCTTTCATGGTATCTGCTCCATGCATTTCCTGACTGATTTTAACCTGTGTTCTTTCCCTGTAATAAACTGTTGCCATGAGTATAGCAGTTATAAGTAAGTTCTGTCCATCCTTCTTGTGACTTATAGCAACTGAGGTTGATCTTGGGATTCCCCCAACTTGCAGGTGGTGTCATAGATAAGGGTAATTTTATGAACTGCTCATTAATTTTACAGTATGATAAGATTAAGGCTGTGCACATATCATTCAATGAAGGAATAGAGTGATTCAATTTACAAAGAAATAACTAATTTATCAAGTGTGAGGATTTTTACCTCTGCAGTTTTATTTCCTATATAAACCCACTTGACATTCTATAATACGGCAAATACCTTCCAAAATTTATGTTCCTTTCTATTTAAAAATGAATGACAGCCAGTTTTCCAAATAAGTTTCAGAATCATTAGACAAAGAAATAGACAGGTATACAATTAGCATCCAATATCAAAGAATTTAAAAAAAATAAAAAGTGACACAAATCTGTTGATCTATAATAAATTAGAGATCAATAAAAACTATAATGAATTACGATAACAATAGTAAAGTAATTAAATTCTGAATTTTGAAAATGTCAATAGTGAAAGAAGAAAGAATATGTCTACGTTAACTAAGAGTTGCTGAAAATTATTTGGGTCAACAATAGCATATTTTTCTTCAATGACATGACATTTGAATTTACTTATATTATCCTTCTATCATCATATGGGCATATTGTTAAAAATTTAATTCTTAAATATGTTACCCAGTATATGTTTGTGGCATGTTTACTATCTCCTAGACCCATAGCTAGTTGAGGAGACTACAGTTTAGAACAAGACAGGTATTCTTGACCTAAACAGACCTTCATTTCAGTGAAGAACAGAAAATTGAACATCACAATGCAGCTTGAAAATTTAGCAGTGAGACC
The DNA here is from genome assembly GCA_963574415.1 of Tarsius wallacei. Classification (NCBI taxonomy): domain Eukaryota; kingdom Metazoa; phylum Chordata; class Mammalia; order Primates; family Tarsiidae; genus Tarsius; species Tarsius wallacei. The sequence continues at coordinate 11,430 of CAUYQG010175041.1, forward strand.
ATGGAGAGTGGGCACCATTAGGAACCCAGTGGAAGTACTTGGGATTCAGTTGGAAACTAGTTAGGGAAACCATCTGGAAAGATACTCTGTCTAAGAGTGAAGTGTGTTGATGGTGCAGAGGAAGCAAATATGGAAAAGAAGCATGGAGGCAGGGAGGAGATTTACCAAGAGGCTCTGTGTACATAGTAAAAGAGTATTAAGGAATCTGTGATTATCGAGACTAGCAAGTAGAATGAGGTGGTAAGGTAAGATAGAGGTGACAAGACTGACAGAGGCAAAATAAGGAAGGCTTTGGTTTTGCTTTTCACCCTCACGGCAAAGGTCGTAATTAGACTTTGATTTACTTTAAAAATGTAAGCTTCCATGAAGATAGTAAATTTGGGGAATGAAAGACTGAAAATGAATATACTTATTAATCCAGTTAAGAAAGAGCAGACTGAATTTAGGTTTTGGTTACTTAATTTTTTTTGAAATAATGTATTATTTCAGTTTTTATATCCTCTTAGACTCTCTTGTGATTAGAAAAGTCTCATTTTTTTCTTTAAAATTTTAGGGTCCAAAAACCTTTAAGAACTCTAGATACCAAATTCTCTCACTCTTTTAATTGACTCTAATTCAGTCTTTCACCACAATAATCAGCTTTTAAGTGACCAGACTTAAATCTTCATTAGTATGATCCCCACATCCTTCTCTCTGATAGCGTTGTTCCCCATGGTTTAGTCCAGTGTCAGAATCTTCCAGAAAATGTGTTACTACACAGAGTCCAGTTTGCTAATGCATATTTGCCTATTGATATTTTAATGTAAAAGTATTTTATGACCAGTTTTCCCTAAAATTTTCTTCTGATAATTGTTCAGAAAAACTTCAAATAGTATCCTACTTTGCTATGCAATTAGCCTTCAGTTTTAATAATTTGCGCACATTTTCTTCTTCTCTAATTGTCATTCTCATAAAACCAAACTACATTTTTCAAAAAAGTATTTTTAACATCTTCACAAAGTAAATTCCATGTTTTTGTCTTAAGGTATTTTACCTTGCTAGCAATTTATTCTTTATGTCATTCAAATTACTATATAGTGGCTTTAAATTCGAAATGTGCTATATTACATAACACAGATATGTATGTAGTATTGATGTTAATGTTATGGATGAGATATCTGCACAAAAGTCGACTGTACTTTTATAACAACTTATGAGTGTCAAATGGGTGGTAAATCCAAAGAATTTTTTAAGGTGACCAAGGTTGCTTTTAGCTAAAAGAATAATTTGAAAGGTAGAATTTGATATTTCTGTCAGAAATAATATTTTTATTTTTAAGAAATTTGAAGGTCTTTCTAGGAACGTCTGGCTTTACTCCAAAGAACTTCAGTTTCTGAGGAATAAAAATGATTTCTTACATACCAAAATAACATAAATAAATCACTTCCTAATCCCCCTGAATTCATTCAACCAAGGTGTTGGGGAATGTATTCTCATGCAATGAATCTACATATCTTGTTATTCACGTCGTTAGCACCCTTTTCTAACAGCAACCTGTTTGCTTCTTGGTGAATTGATTGGTTAGATCCCAAAGAAGAGTATTCATATGCCTACAAAAAAAGACAACGATGATTCCACTGTGCTTGAAACAACTCTCAACCAGGTCACTTTTTGCAATTTCCCTGCAAAGCATAATTTTCGTGGGTTTTGAGTCATCCCAGATATATGCCCGCAGCTGTGCTTTCTTTCTCCTGCCTCTACTTGTACTTTAGAAGTTACTTCACTGGGTCCCCTGGTCCTTCTCCTGAACATTCCTTCAAATGCCCAGAATTTTTCAGGCACACAGCATTGAGACTTCCAAATTGCTGTTTTCTTTCAAATGCCTCACTCTCCAAACAATCAATCTGTCTCAAAATGAAGACTCTTTCATCATGGTATGTGTTTTACTGTCACTGTCATCCATACCTTACTTCTTCTGTAGTTCAAACACGTTTTCCTAAATAGTAAGCACTATTTTATCACCTTTTCATTCCCAGGTCATAACAATATCTTGCATATGCAAGATATTTTATACATATTTTCTTAATTTAAGTACTCAAAAATATTTATAAATTTACCCTAGAAATATAGATTTGATTTTTTTAACCTCAAATATTCTTATTTTGTACCTTACACAAAATGACATATAGTTTAAAAGGACACAGAATTAAGAGTGAGAATAGGTGTGTAATCTCAAGCCAATCATTTGGAATCCTGAGCCACTAACTTGGACATTCCATCTTTATTTTCTCACTTGTTGAGAAAGTGAGATAGAACGAGAGAGGAGAAGGGGAGGCAAAGAGAGAGGGAGGAGAAAGAGAGGGAGAGCAAGAGACAGAGAGAGACAGAGAAATGGCAAATCATAGTATTATGACAAATGACAGAGATTGCTAATTGCCTACCTAAATTTAATATTTTTCTTTATTCTTTTATAACATAATCATAGACTATGTGCCTGGCTGAATAAAATTACATTTCACTTCCCTGACCACCAGTTATTTGTGGTCATGTGATCAATTTCTGCTTAGCTTTTTTGTGTGGAAGAAACGTTTGTGTGGAAATCCTGGAATGCTTACTATAGAGATAAGACTCGATCTGGAGCCTTATATTTTGTCCCCCTTCCTTCATCCTCTTTGGCTGATGGAACGTGAATGAGCATGTGTCAGGATGGAGATCAACATTCATCTAGACAATAAGGTAACATCCAGGTTGATGTTACCCCAGAGTCACACTCTCCAAGTAGCAAACAAAGCTAAAGGGAGATTTGGTCCTAATAACTTTGTGAAGTCACCTTATCAGACTTGTAGTAATTATTCGTAATTTTTTTATACAAAGAATTAATTATGTGTTAATTCCACACTGTCTTATTACATCATTTATTTCCCTGTAATAAGACTATGGTTTCGATGTGTTCCCCATACTTCATGTGTTGATAATTTAATCCCAAAATTCAATTTTTTATCATATTTTGAGGTAGAGCCTTTGGGAGGTAATTGAAATAGATAAAGTCTTCAGGATGAGACCATCATGATGAGACTGGTGGCTTTATAAGAAGCAGAAGAGAGTACTGAACAGACATGTTCTTGCCTTCTTGTCATGTAAAGCCCCCTGTCATGTTATAATATAACAAGAAGGCCTTCACCAGATGCCGTATCTCGACCTTGGACTTCCCAGTCTGACAAAATGTTAAATATATATGTATATGTTCTTTGTAAATTACCTAATCTCAGGTATTCTGTGATTGCAACAGAAAATGGACTAAGACTGTAACCAACCAGAATTCTACTATATATAAACATCTATCTCATTACTCAATATATTATAAAAGTATATGAACAATAAGCACAGTTATAACATGTAACTATTATTGCTATTATTAAATTAATAAATAATAAAAAAGGAGTCCAAACATACTTGAATAGGACTTTACACTTGCAATGGAAATTTCTGACACTAGATTATTTAGCTACATTCATGAGTCAAAATGGGTCATTTATTAAAATACAAAGTTTACTAAGGCATGAGTAGTTTATGATTTATTTACTTGTTTACTTAATAAAATTAAGCACTTATTTTCTAGCAATCCTTTGAGTTCTTGAGGTCTCTCTGTATTACTTAGGTGTCTGTATTAATATGGTTTCTGCTGCTATAACAGAACACTAACCAGTTACTTTATAAACAAGAAAGGCTTATTTGAATCATGGTTATGGAGGCTGGGAAATCAGAGCATGAAATTGGCATCTGATATGAGTCATGGCAGAAGAGCAGAAAGTGGAAAGGCATCACCTGGCAAGGTGAAATAGAGAGCAGATGGAAGGCAAATTTATCCATTTATCAGGAGCCTATTCTTTTGATAACCAATTCATTCCTGTTATAACATCAATAGTTGTTTCCCACTTAAAATCCTCATTTCTTACTACTATTACAATTACAATTAAATTTCAATATGAATTTTGGTAAAAGGTGAAAGATTTATTTTTTCTGAAGAGAATACAGAGCATTTAATATGAGTTTTGGAAAGTATGAGAAGTTGCAAAACTCTTAGGTGTAATTCCACTTGAGTATACTTCTGCTTAAGAGCAATGCAAACATGTTCTTTTATCAACATCTTGATATTTTCAAACTCATTATTCTTTTGCTTTTGAACCTTGCCTACTCAGTGGACGTGGGAATCAAATTCATTTCCTTTTGACTGAGCAGGTCAGGATTTATGCCAGTCCCCAGTATATTAAAAGTATAGAAGACCAGATTGTTTATTGTTTACTGGAAACTGAAGTGTCCATCAATAGCAAACTGCAATGGTTTATTTTGAAACCTTCATCCTCAGTTCCACTAACTATCCCAGAGAGACAAATTTTATTTTGGCGAACAAGCCAAAAATGTGTTTTTCATTCAATTATTATTATAAGTCTTAGATCCAGTAGTCCTATTCACATTATGAGTGTGAAAAATGACAAAATTTGGTTTAAACAAATATTATCCAAGTTTAAAGTAAAATTTGATGTGGAACTAGGTTTTATCTTCTCCAATACCAAGCGTCTTCATCTTTTTTGAAAGATGTTATCTCAAGATCTCTATAATGTATTTCTTAATTTTTTTTAAGGAAAGGCAAATTATAGCATGTAAATCTATAACAATCTTTAAACCCAAGCCATGCCTCATCTAATTTCCTTTAAATGCATATGTTCACATTATTGGTGCATTTGTTTCATATTCTGTTAACTACATATCTCTTTAAAAGAGTATTAACAATTACTAATGCCAATACAAAATATGAAAATATTTAGTAGATTTTATTTCTGATATTACATTTTAGACCAAGTTTTTTCAATTTATGAAAAATGATCTGCCTTTTCAAATCTATATTTTCTTAACTCACTATATTTCTCCTGCATAGCAGCTGTTACAATTGTTATATAACTTATTGTTTATATTATTACTAGCAGTAGAACTTGTTACTTCCTCCAAAAGACAATATAATTAATACATTGTTTAGATAATTATTGGGTTATGTATGAATTCCTTGTGAAACTATATGTTCTTATTAACATTTGTCCTTTATGAGCTCACCACTTAGCGTGGAGCCTGGCATCAATTAGGGTTCAACTGATATTTGTTGGATAAAAAAATGAATCAGAAACTGGAATTAATTATGAAGAATGCACTACATAATATGTGTGTATTTGTGTGTGTGAATGTATGCATAAGAATTGTAGATAATACATTAAAAAGTCCATTTGTCTTCAACTAAGTAGAAAATCTCAATGGGATTTTGCAGATTGTGGCATTGGTGCAAGATGATGGGTAGCAGGAGACTTGACACTGTGGATTGTTCTCTCACAGAAGCATATTTGACACACAGAAACACATTATCCCCACATTCACTTCACATTCTCACCTGAGGACTCTCTGAATGGCAACTTCTGTTGACTTCATTCTGGTAGAGTAAAAGTTTCCAAAACCTAGAAATTTGGTGCATACAGCTGATTCCTCAGAGATAGTAGGTAAATTTTGTTTTCAGACCCATGGCACTATCTTAGCCTACTTATACTTTTCATAGATGAGGTAAACATAGAACACATAATGTTTGAGATGGTGATGTGATTCTATTATCTTATACTAAGCTATAGATAAAAACTTTACAATAGTATAATGTTATGCAGAAATATTACAAATAGCATATTACTCTAAAGTTCAATTTAACTTGTTCTCTGTGTCAATACTAGAGGCATATTTTTGAAATGTAGTATCCATAAGAAAAATACAATAGGAAACTTCATGAAAGTATAGAAATAGTAATGTTCTTCTACAATCTTAATAACTTTTATTACAAAATAAAATTATGAGAGGAGACCAAAAAAATCATAGAATTATTTTTGGGAGGGCAGGCCCCTTGTAGTACAGAATTCCACAGCTAGGTAAGTGTTCTAGAAACCCATCAGCAACAGTGACAGTGCGCCAATTAGCATTGTTGTGAGAAGCTGCATTTGGCTATAGTTAATTTTCTTTTCTTTTTTAGATTCTTGCAATGTGTTTAGCCGTTTTATGATGGATGATTTATGAGTGCACCTGTCTGCACCGCACTAAATGTTCAGCAGTTTTTGACCCAAAATGGCTTGAAACCAATGCTCCATTCTCCCTATTAACCAGATCTCACTCTAAGCGAGTCCCTCCGCTCCCCCTCCCCCCATTGAAAACAAAGACCTCAAAAATAAAACAGAAAACTGAAAAGGCATCAAAATCAGTGAGTTCAAAAACAGTTTTAAGCAGTGGAAAAAGCATCTCGATAGGTGTATTGCATCAGAGAATACTTTAAGGGTTACTGAAGTTTAAACATGTAAGAATATACAATTTTTTATGAATAAATTCCTGTTTTTTGGAGTCCTCATATAACCTCAAGTTTATCAGAATCCTTCAGTCATTTCTCTTGTTTGGAATTTACACGAGAAATCTTCATTTAGATGTTTCTGGTTAATTTAAGTACATTTATTTTTAAATAAATGAGGAATATTTCAAGACTTGGTTAACAAGTGTTTTCTTTGTGTTCACCTCCTCTTATATACATCACTTAAAAATAGAAGCAAGCACTAAATGTATAGTTTCAAACATATTTACAGAGAAACAATACTATAGTGAAGAACACCACATCACCTAATTTATATATCAGTTATACAAATAATTATTTTAAAATTAAATAGATTAGAAAAGAAAATTGTCATTTATTCGAAAGAAATCTGGTAAAAACAGCCCTGAACTATCTTACTCTCTTAGTTTTCAATGTAATAACTTTGAATCAACTATCTTTTTCTATTTTGCTACATTATACATTTAAAAATAATTATACCTTACATTTTCTATTTGGTAATGATATTCAGTAGATTAAATTTCACAATATTAGTTTTGTCTATTGTATATGATTTTAAAATATTTTGAAATAGAAATAACCCAATAGAAAAAGCTTGTTTATTTGAGGTTTTCAAAGCAATTTTATCACTTCAAACTACCCAATTGTCAATCTCTTGAACGCTAAGTAATGACACTTTAGTTTTAATGCTTAATACTTTAACAATGTAATGATTTTGCATCACTATTCCAGGAATATATGTTTAAATATTCATGAAGGAAAATTTGATTCTAAAATTAGTTGAAAAGTACTCCTTAAATAAGTAATGCTTACATCTCATTATCTTGATATATTTTCTTTTTAGAAATGCTTATGTTTAACAGTAAATAGATTTTTCTGTCTATTATTGAACAGAATATTTATCTTTTCTAAGAAGAAAATATTTTTTCAACAAAATTATATTCATATAGTGATAAGAAGACATTTTCTACTTTTAAGTGTAAAATTCGTATTCCGTTACATTGCAGCATTTTAGCTCAAACTAAAAATTTGGTAAATCAGAATGATGATGGGTTGCCCATAAAGAAGCAGAAACATTATGCTAAATCTACCAAATTAAAAATAGGAGTTTTAATATTTAAAAACCTCAGAGATAACTCAAGACATGTATACACATTTTCATTTGGTACAGATTATTTTTACTATATCTTAAAGTTAGTATTGATGAATAGAATGCTACTGATGCTTATATGATATTTATTGTATTTATTTGTCAAACTTTTAACAATGTTAGTATGTTTTGTTGTCTATTTAGAACAACAAAATAGTATTGTATATTTTATCTTTTGTTCTGACATTTGTATTTTTTCTGCTTCATGCCTCACTTTTTAATCAATTAACTTATTCACAAAATAGAGAGAAAGCTTGAGTGGTGGGCCAGCATTGCCCTAACTTCTGGGAATAAAGGAGTAGAAAAAATAACCATGCTCCTTGGTTCTTATGAAATTACAAAAAAAATAAAGGGCTGGAAATCCTACAAATTTAATTAACTCTACTTGGCATATTATTGTGGATACAAATTTCTATAGAGACATATGCTACAGGACCAAGACATACGGAATTCTTATTACACAATTCACATCTAAAAGAAATAATATAACATAATTAAAAAACATAGTAATAGAGCATAATGCAGCTTTTAAAACAGCAGCTGCTTCCTCTGCAGAAATTTTGATAGCACATGAAATGAAGGGCTTCAAAATAATTTTTAAAAGATTTAGCTCTCAGTAGGAAATTATACTCTCTCTGTCAAATGCCAAGAACATATCCAAAGTTTCTAGCACTGTAGCAGTAGAGAAAACAGGCATATCTATGTAGTAGTGGCAAGTCTCAACATAACTGGTTTTAACCATATATCTAGTATTTCCAATAATTTCCATAAATGTGTGCAATGACAAGTAGGAAATAAAAAGAGTACTGTTGCTGAAATATAATTCTTAACGACTTCACACTTCTAAGCTTCAATTTTGATGGAGATTGAAATTTTTTTGCAATTCCCATATCAGCCATGTCATAAGTAGCTAATAAAAGAAATATGACACTTTGGGAGGCTGAGGTGAGTGGATTGCCTGAGCCCGCGGGTTCGAGACCCGCCTGGGCAACTTGGCGAGACCTCATCTCTACAATAAATCAAAAATTAGCCGGGTGTGGTAGCGTGTGCCTGTAGTTCCAGCTACTTGGAGGGCTGAGACGGAAGGATCGCTGGAGACCAGCAGGTCGAGGCTGCGGTGGCCGGGAGCGGCCAATGCACTCCAGTCTGGGCGACAGGGTGAGACTCCAACTCAAAAAAAAAAAAAAGAAAAGAAATATGATATAGCATGAATGTACACAGACTATGAATGAAGACAGAACAGAAGCAAACATAAGTTGGGGCAAAATTGTACAACCAAAAAGATCATACACAAAAATAGCAGAATGACAAACAGAACAGTAACTACAATATTGTAAATGTACTAATTTTCTAAACATTTCTGTGTGTGTATAAATATACACATATATACATACATATTATTTTATTAATATATACAATTATTACATATTAATTATAATTGTAATATAATAATACATAATTATATAGAAAACATAAATATATGAGGGGAGATCTTAAAAATTATTTTTGGGAGACCAGGCCCCTTGTAGTACAGGCTTCTCCTGCCAGGTAAGTGTTCTAGAAACCCACCAGCATCACTGTGCCAGCTAGCATTGTTGTAAGAGGCTGCTTTAGGCTTCAGTAAATTTTATTTTGGAGACTATTTCACCTCATTTGCCCATTTCATGATGTGTGATTTATGAGCACAACTGCCCACATTGCACTGAGTGTTCAGCAGTTTTTGGTCAAAAATGGCATGACCCTCGTGCCCTGCCCTCCTTATTCACCATATCTTGCCCCGGGCGGCTTTGTTAATGAAGATCAAAAAAGTCCTCAAAGGGAAATATTTTGCTTATGTGGAAGAGGTGAAACAGAAAATGGCAGCAGCATTAAAGGCATCAAAATCGACAAGTTCAAAAACTTTTGAGCAGTGGAAAAAGTGTCTTGATAGATGTGTTGCATCAGAGAGTACTTTGAAGGTGACTGAAGTTAAAACACGTAAGAAAAATACATAATTTTTAATAAATAATTCCACGTTGGGGGTCCCCTGATATAATTATAATATATTTATAATATTATCTATATAATTAATATATATGCATATATCATTTTCATTTCTTTATCAAGTAAGACAATGACATTCACAAAATAGGAAAGTAATGTTAGTGACAAGATGAAAAAGTGATGAATGAGGAAGGAAGTTTAAGAGGAAAAAATGGAAAACTAAAAGATTAGAGAACATGGCAAGCACACAAAAAACATTCTAATAGAATTAACACACAGAGAATACATGATACTGGTGATAAAAAAGGTAATTAAAGATGAGATTTGAGAAGCGGGGAGCCAAATTGTTAGGGGCCATTAACCCAGGACAGAGTTTTGTTTGGAAAGTCAACCCGCATGCTAAGAATAATACAGTTAGAGTTATATTTTAAAAGACTCATTATTGCTGTGCGAAGGGTACACTGGGTGAGATAGCGGCAGGTAAACTAGCTAGAGAACTCCCTTTAATAAAACAGGAAAGATATATTGAAAATAAATATGACCCAAAATGAAGTAGCAAAAGGGAATTTCAGCAGGTATAATTGACAAAACTTGGTGAGAGATTGGAAGTAGAACAGCAAAAATAGGTACAGATGTAAGGATGACTTCATATTTCTGACACAACTATTTCAGAAAGTAAGGCTTCAAAAATAAAAGCAGTATGGTGCTATAGGCTGGTGATTACATACCAATAAGGGTGCCTGTTCTCCTGACAAACATTCTCCAGTGGTTTAGTCTGAGTTGTTCTAGCTTCATTTTTTTTTTTTTTGAGTTTTTTTTTTTTTTTTCCCCTTAGTCTCACTCCGTCGCCCATACTAGAGTGCAGTGGCACACTCCCGGTCACAGCAGCCTCGACCTGCTGGGCTCCGGCGATCCTTCCGCCTCAGCCTTCTGAGTAGCCGGAATTACAGGCACGCGCTACCACGCCCGGCTGATTTTTTTTGATTTATTGTAGAGATGAGGTCTTGCCAGTTGCCGGGGCGGGTCTCAAACACGCGATCTCAGGCATTCCACTCACCTCGGCCTCCCAAAGCGCTGGGATTACAGGCTGCATCACCGAGCCCGGCCTCTAGCTTCATTTTTTTAAAATAATATGTTCCATTCATTGGACAAGGGAATGTGATACAAGATCAGTTAGTTATATATAGTGGGGAGGGGGAGAAAAGTCTTCAATCAACACAAAATATTTTAAATGAGAGAAAATGAAACAAAAATCCAGATAAGTAAAAAGCACATGAAAAGATATGGCAAAAATTAAAGCAAAACAATAATCACAAAATATAAAGAGATATGCAAGACTGGATAAAAAGTAAATATAAAGGTAACATATAATAGCAATTGCTAGTGAGATTACAGAACACCATCAATAATTCATATATTGTGGTGGGAATGCAAAATGGTACAGATAATTCGGGAGATAATTGGCCATTCCTTACAAAGCTAAGCACAGTTTTATCATAAAATTTGGTGATAATTCTTCTACAGATTTACCTAAATGATTAAATATGTATGCCCCCCAAAAAAACCAGGATGTAAATCCATTCATAATCACCATAAATTGAAAGTAACCAAGATGGTCTTTAATCCATACAGTGGAATATTATTAACCAACAAAATAGAAAATAAGTAATGCAAAACATGAATAAATAATTATATTGATAATGGTAAAGTCAATCTGGAAATGACACATATTATTCCATTAATATACTATCTTAGTCTAAGCTGCTATAACAATGTACTGTAAACTTGGCTGCTTATTAACAACATAAACTTACTTCTTATAGTTCTGAAGGCTGAAAATCAGAGATCATGGTGCCAGCATGGCGGGGTGCCAGCAAAAGGGTAAGAGCTTCTTTCAGATTGCAAACTTCCCATTTTTTATAGTATTCTCTCATGATGGAAAGAGAGCTAGCTAGCTCTCTGGCCTCTTCTTTTAAGAAAACTAACTCCATTTATAAGTGCTCCAATATCATGAACTCATTACTTCCCAAAGACTCCACTTCCAATCACCATTACATTGGGATTAGAATTTCAACACATAAATTTTAGAGGGTCACAAAAATTCAACTTATTGCATATGAATTCTGAAAAAGGCAAAATATAGAGATAATGCATAGATCATTGTTTTACGAAGTTTCAAGAGTAGGGAAGGTAGAATAGGTAAAACAAAACAAAAATAGGATTTTTTTGGACATTGAATGCATTTTATAGAATGTTTCCCGAGTGGAATGTGTAAAACTAAAGGCAAAAGAAACTGTGCATGAGCACTATGCTAGGGGATAAAGCTGCTTACATGAAGGTATGGGATAACAATTTGAAATTACTGGGGTTAAACAAATAAATGAATGATAGATGGTAGGAAGCATGCTTTTCACTACTGAAGTAGAAAGTTATCCACCAGCAAAGGGAGGTATTTGGAATAATCCATGTTTTAATGAACTAAAGTTAGGAATGTAAGTATGAACTCAAATTTAGCTGATTATAAAGGTAGATGGCTACCTATAAAATATATCCAAATATGTGTATATGCGTAAGTTATCATGCACACATATAGTTCCTTGCTCTGTAAGCTGAGAATGCCTAGAAGAAATGATTCCAAAGCAGAGTGCACATAGCATTCAAATCTAATAATCAAAGAAGCCAGGACTTCTTAGAGAAATGGAGGATTCTAGGACTAGGGCAGGAAATACACCAGATGAGTCTGGAACATCTTGTAGTGCCAAACAGCATGTGAGCATGTGAGCGTCCCCCAAATAGAAACCTACGCTGATGTGGGATGGCAAAGGGACACAGGAACAAACTGAAATAGCACCTGATGGACAATGCTGCAACAATTTGAGCAAAAAAAATAATAATTAATATTTATCAACCAAAGTGTAAAATAAATATTCACAATTCATACCAATATAAAATATTGAATAAATAAATAAGATAATTGACACATTTTCTTTGCAGAAGAACGTCAAATAATTTATATAGATACTTTGCCCTCAAAGAAGGACAGAGAAAGTCACCACACATTAAGTATGGTATGTTCATAGTGACTTATTTCAAATAATATAGTATGGACTAGGGAAGGAAAGAAAGACTAATTTTACAACTAAGAAAACTGACAAAACCTACCTCAGTTGAATGATCAAGGTTAATAACAATGATAAATCACATTAATATTATGTAACCTTGATATGATGTAATGAAAATGAAACTTTCTTTCTGTGGTCTTTCTTCTGCAATCTCATAAAATCATTTTAATCCTGAGAAGAACACCAGATAAATGCTGATAGAAGAACATCCTACAAAATACTTAACTCCTCAAAACCATCAAGGTCATCAAATAGAAGAAAAGCCTACAACCTATCAGAACCAAGAGAAGCCTAATGAGACACAATGTTATGACTAAATGTAACGCTATATTCTGGATGGGATCCTGGGACTGAAAAAGTGCATTAGAAAAAAAAAAAAACCTAAGGAACTATTAATAGAGTTTGCACTTTAGTTAATAATAATATGTCAATGGATATTGGTTCATTAAGTGTGATAATTTACACTAATGTAAGATGTTAATCATAGGAGAACTTGGATGCAGAGTATATGGAAACTCTACCCTATTTTTTCATTTTCCCTCTAAATCTAAATTGTTCTAAAAGTAAAGTCTTCATTTTAAAATATTCAGGAATACTATATTGTTGAGGTTAAGAGTAAAATTTCTGATTCAGATTGAGCTTACACCTTACAGTGCAAGTGACAAGTGGCAAAGTGTTTCCTCTCCTTAACTCTCCTTTGCCATCTGCAAAATGGAAAGAATAGTATCTACTTCATATGTTGTACTGATATTGTGTCTTTAGTAAGAACATAGTAGATAGTTGCTATTGTTATTTTTATCAAAATAATTTTAGTAAATTGTTATAAAAAGAGATGCATAAACATATACACACAAGTACACAAACATACACTTAGTAGGAAAGAACTGAATATGAAATAAGACAAATTAAGAAGCATATTAAGAATTAGAAACAAATTACAATTAGGTGTAAATCTATTTAAGGAAAATAGAAATAGAATGGTCCTCTGTATTGTAAAAATTTATTTTAAAAAGTTTGGTACCTCATATATCCGCATTTTTAGACTAGATGTCACTTAAACTGAACAAAGAAAAAGTTTATTTACATTATGAAAAGATGTTTTGCAATTTATTTTAAATAGTATACCCTGGAGTACAGTTTAAAAAAAGTATATTTTTAGACAAGTCATGTTAAGAATATCTCTAAAACTTTTGTGTCATATCACTTATATCTTTAACTCTTATTTCTAAAATTTTCACTATTCTCTTACTTTGATGGCCAAGGAATTATTAAATTGAAAATATAGCGTCATTTAAATTTTCACATTTGCACATTTAAAAGGTTATATTATTGTACATCTATTGTATGTCTTTGAGGAAACATTTTATAAATATAAAGTTGATAATTATTAACTGGAGCTTATAATTATTAATTTCTGAGCAGCAATTTACAGACTTTTTAAAATATCTAAAATAGTTTTTCTTGTGAAAAATTATAGTTTTGTTTATTAACTGAACTTGAAAATATCCCTCACTAAAATAAGAAAAACAACTGCAGTAAAATATTTTCATTGAATTATATCCACATTGAGTAGCTTCATTTGATTTTTCATTTTCAATGTATGCTTCTTACTGGTAAATAGTAAGATTGGCAAGTTCATGCTGATAATGACTTAGGTTTGGACTCTGTCCTAGGAGCATTCCATTTCCAATGTCTTTATTTATGAAATGATCTTAATCTCCAGGCACTGGCCCTTGATCAAAATCAAACCAGTTTTTTTTTACATTAATTGAAATGCAAGTTCCTAAAGAGTTTTGCCAGACTTTGAAGAAACAAAATATAGAATAATATTGAAGCTTATTCAAGAGTAGATATGTGTTTTCAAATAAATGGTCATTACAGTTTTCAAACCAAAAATAATGTCTGAGAGTATTAATTTATTGATTATAAAATACGTTCAAATTTAACATTTTGATGAGAAAAAAGTAATCAAAATTCCCTGTCCCATGAACAGTAATCAAGAGCAAAATAAAATGCAAGTCTACACTGAGAACTATCAAAGTCTCAAGGAAGATAAGGTGATTCAAAAGTTTTTTGTAGAGTTTCTGTGGAAGGAAAGAGTATTAACTATCCCGGCTTCTCCTCCAACATGACTCACTCGCATCTTGGTTTTGACACCAAAATTATGGACTGTCAGTGGACACACAGCTATTTAACAGAAGAGACACTTATATGATTAGAGTTCCTACACTAAACAAGGGAGAGAGAAATTGTTAAATTTGGTATGAGGCTTCAGACAGAATTCCACCTCTACTTTGCATCATAATTTTAACATGTAACTGAACATCCTCAGACTGAATTTCTTCATTTGTTAACTGGAAGTTAACGATGATATTTGAGTCTTCTCCAAGGCTATAAAGTTAAAATTAAATAATAACCCCCAACAACAAATAAAGGATAGATGTGAGCAAGCTTTAAACACAATTAATACTAAAGCACTCAAGTTTAATGTGATGTCAACTTCACAACCAGTCAGAGAGCTGCCACTTCTGTCTTTTTCAAGGATCCCTGGAGGCTTCACAAGCATGGGCTGCAGGCTTCTCTGCTCTTTAGGCTGCAAGGTCCTTGTCAGGGGACATGATTTTAGATTATTTGAAATACATGGCAGGGATTTTCAATTAATATTTTAGATAATTAGCAATAGCATATTTTGTTCATACATATATTATTGATATCTTTCTTATGTAAGATTAGTTATGAAATTATAATAATGACCTATGCTTCAGATATATGTTATAAATGTATATTTATATGTGCATATGTACACTTATATTTGCATATGTGTGCATATCTATGTGTGTGTATGTGCATATATGTGTAACTATCATCTATCTATGTATGTGTATATATATATATATATATAAAGATTGATATATTGCTGAAAATACCAGTAAGACAGTAGGGCATGTACACTGAATTTAGTTTTCCTTTTCCAGCAGTGCTTGGCACTGACTCAAACATACTCTCTCCTATGAAACTTACAGCATTTGTCAGATATTATTGACTGCTAAGTAATACAATTATGAAATTGAAAGTTAGAAAAAACCTTTAAAATCATCAAGTAAAATTGCTAATTTTACAAACAAGTTAAATTGTGAACAAAAATAAACAATTTTTATAACATTTATTTATGAGTCAACCACAACGATAGGAATTTTATGCAATGGCTTGCTAAAGTAATTGTTATCAACTCCTATCACAAATAAGGATTTTAAGGCTGAGAGGTTAATTATCATGCTCAAGCTTACCCAGGTATTAAGAGGTAGAGCTGTATTTGCATATATATATATGTGTGATTCCAAAGTTTGCTTGCTTCCTGTGTGCTCTTTGTAGAAATTATCAAATTATTCATGCTAGACCACAATACCAATGAGACACAAAGCAGAGTCTAGAACTTGGTGTCCTGTGTCTCATCAGTATCTTGATCTAGCACGTAATGGGTAGACCTAAAATACGCCAATAACGGTAGTTAATTCCTAAAGGTTTTTAATTTATTAACTGGACCTACCTACAAAGATACGTGGCCAAAAACAAATGGTGGTTGGGAAGCCAAAGAAATTATCTATTGTGTTAGAGTTTTTTGTAACTGATAAATTTTAAAGTTTGGGGATAAGGTAAATACTACTTTCAGTTGTGGTTTGCATGTTTTTCTGTTCACATTTTATATTTATGCATGGGTAGATTTGACTTTTAAAATAATACTTATTTAACTTGAGATAGTTATGAACAATGTTTTATTTGATTTTTAAATTAAGAAAAAACCCATAAATTTTAAGGAACATATTGTATAATAAAAAACTTTTGTATGAGGATTCAGAGTACTTAGAAAACAAAATGACGCCCATGCCATAGTAAATTTAAATATGAACTTACTCATTTCAAACTTTACCTGCTTTACCACACAGGTTTGTAAGGAGTACTAATCACTTGGATGTATTGTGGAAAACTACTTGAAATGAACAAAAATGTTGCTTTTCAACATTTCAGTTACAAAAATATTTTATATTTTACTTAAAATATGGTTGGTATTATTCTGAAACATAACATATTTCTCTTCATTTGTTAATCAATGGTTTCTTGAAAGGAAATAACTTTTTCTCCCCAGAATTCTAGATTAATTTCATCTTTCTGGCCCCACAACTGACATGAACAGATTTAAATTAATCTCTCTGCTGTCAGTGTCAAAATTGATCCAAAATACACAGGTGCCAAAGGAATATTATCAATCCAGATTCTTACTGCACAATCTCAAAGGTCCACATGTTTGGAAACATTTGAATTGTGAAAGTAAAAAATTGTAACATGCTACAAAAACAAGACAGAAGAATCTAAGCCCCTGTGGATTTAATATATTTATTATGACTCCTTCAAATGAGAGTCTTTCTGATTCTTCTTTAGAAGAAACAGCAACTTATATCACACACAAAACTATCAGAAAATGGAAATTAAGATAAAATCATTAAAATGATGATTACCACCTACTTGCAGGAAATGAAGACACCAAACATAGCCCTGCTATCAAATCACTGCTGACATGAAAATTCACTGTTTCTCTTTGAGAATGAACCCAGACCACACAGGGTCTATTTTAATACTTTTGTTGACATAGGCCTTCAAAGAGTCAGTCCTGGTGGGTCTCAGCTATTGCTGATTCTGTATGCACAATCTGACACACTGAACACCAATCTTAATAAATTAAACACTCAACTTGGTACATTTTCTTCTCACCCATCAAAAAACTTTTTAAAAAATTGGGTTTGAACATGACTTTTACTTATCTCCTGTGCATCCCACTTCCTGACTGACAAGTCCCTTTAAAGAACAGCAAATCAACCAAAATGAAACAAAAGTTCAGGAAAGTGGAGAGAAAATGAACCCCAAGTGCCAGCTGTGTTTTGTTGTTATTGCAGTTGCTTTTAATTGAGGAGTCCAATCAGCTTCTCACATATACATTATAAGACCCTGGCTACTCTTAGAAAGTAAAACACAATGCCCTCTATCTAAGACCCTGTTAAATATGTCACCTTTAGTATTTGGCATGAGACTATACCTGAATGCTTTTGTTTCTCTTTAAAGCAAAAAAAAGTGATACTACCTTATATGAAAAATTTAGCAATGCATCATTTTTTATCACATGTTTGAAGATATCTGGGTGACAAATAATAAGTAAAAGAATATTTTAATAATAGGAAATAATGCTGCATACTATCAGATAGATTATTTGAATATTATTTGAAATAATAAAATTTCTTATTATCAAGAATTTATCTGTTTTGATTAATTTGGATAATCTTATTCACTATACAATCCTATATTTAGTATACTTTATATTATTATAGTGTGTGTGTGTATATAGACACATATACTATATGTAGTTTTATAATGGTCTCTAGTTTCACATGTCCCATAAGTTAAAATTCTACTAACAACTTTTTTCTCACCTAAACTGTTTTTCAATTAAAAAATAATATTAACACTGTATTTAAATTATTACTTTTTAAATACAATTGTGAACACTTTGACCAACACAGAAGTAAAGTCAATAGGCAATGCACTGGATTATGATTATTACTGCATTAGCTAAGGCAAAACTGTTATAGTAGACTCAGAACAGTGTAAATACTAACAAGATTTTTTCTTGAACACATCTCTTGAAATCACGAGGAAGAAAAAATATCCTGAAGTTTTAAAAATGTCAATAATGGTTTAATATAGTATATGAATCTACATATAGTATATGAATCCACAATAAGCAGCTTATTGTTTTCTTCATATATCAAACAATATACATTCTATAAAATAAATGTTTGACTGGTGCATATAGGTTAAACAGGTACATAACCACACAATCAAGGAAATCTTCCCACCCCTGTCCATACATTCAACATGAAGTGACAAAAAGATCACATACAACAATCTCCGAGAGAAGATAAGATGCCAAAAGCAATAGGTCGGGATAGAAGTAGAATTGGTGGTGGGGAAGGGGAGGGCACCATGAGTATCAATATGTCAGACAAAAATACATCTAAAATCTATGAGCTGCACAAAGCAGATATTTGGAATCACAGAAATGAAACAGAATCATTTTCCTTTTAATTCAAATACCAGGGAGTGTTCTCAGAGCTTCATTTCTCCTCTTTTTCTTGGCATCAAATGTCTTTCCTATCCATGTCTTCCTGCAGAATCATTCAAGATTGATTTTCTGAATATCAACAGAAGCCTTAAATATTAACTTTAGATTTCTATTATTACTAAATCATAACTGGAGTCTAATGGAATCACCCTTATTTTTAAAAAAAGGCTTAACCTGCATAGATTATTTAGGAGATAAGCATGAAAAAGAGAGACAAGCATTACTACTTTGTATGTTGTGAAAATACACAGGCATCTAAAATGAGCAATCAAAGGAAATCCAATAAAGAGTATTAGAGTTAATAGGAAAGAATCAATAGGAAATGGTGATATGGTAGGAATTGTAATCGACATTTCTAAACCAGGTGGAGAAAGTGGATGTTTTGTTCAGTCACTTTTCCAGAGTGACTTTGTGACAGAATCAAATGCTTGCTAGGCATTTTAATTACTCAAATATCCTTTGAGCAGAAGACCAATCATCAGCATGGCATAATATTTAAGGTCTCATTGTATGTGTAAACCACGGTTTGTTTATTCATTCATCAGCTGATGAAAATTTGGGTTGTTTTCACCTTTTGACCATATTGATTAGTGCTGCTATAAAATGTGTGAACACGTAATTCTTCGGGCACAAACCTAGAAAAGGAATTAGAGGGTCATATGGTATTTCTATGTTTAAGCTTCTGAGAAACCACTAAACTGTTTTCCATGATAACTAAGTAATTCTACATTCTCACCAGCAATATACAGTGGTTCCAATTTCTCCACATCCTTGTTAATACCTGTGAAGTGTGTTTTGTGTGTGTGTTTGTGTATTTAATTACGGGCTTTCTAGTGTGTGCAAAATGGTACCTCATTGTGGTTTTGATTTGCTTTTCCCTTGTGACTAATGATGTATCTTTTTAAGTGTTTGATAGCTATTTGTATAGTTTCTTTGAAAAATATCTACTCAAGTCCTTGGCTTCTTTTTAATTGTGTGCCTTGTCTTTTTTGTTGAATTTTATGAGTTTTTTACATAATCTGAATGCTAGAATCTTGTCAGATGTGTGATCTGCAAACATTTTCTCTCATTCTTATGTAGAACAACTTTCTACATGCTTTCGTTGTTCTACATAAGAATTCACTGCCAAATCCAAGGTCATGAAGAGTGCCCCTATGCTTTCTTCCAAGGGTTTTATGTTTTTAGCTCTTGCATTTACATTTTCAGTACATTTGGGTAAGTTTTTGTAAATGATGAAAGGTAGAGGTCCAACTTCTTTTTTTAAAGAGGAAATTCTATTGCAATTGCATATGAATTTGATAATTGGATTTTCCATTTCTGTTAAACAAACAAACAAACAAACAAAACTGTTGGCATCATGATAGGGATTACACTGAAACTGCAAATCACTCTGGGTAATACTGATATCTTCACATACTTCTGCTGTCCTATGAACCCAAAATGTCTTTTCATTTACTTGACTTTTTAAATTTCTTTAATAAGGATTTCAATGCGTAAATGAGGGGGGACAAAAATATTCAACCTATAGCAATGTCTTTTATCATGACAAGGAAGATTTTTTTTATTCCCAATTTTTTATTTTATTTTAAAGATGTGGGTACAATTCAGAATTAGGTACACAAATATTCATTATTCAGGTACCCTTGTTGATGAGGTGTGCCCTCCCCCCGGCAATTTCCTGCTATTGCCAATCCTTTTCTTATAGTATTACGATAGTTATTCAAGGTCTGCTTATGAGTGAGAACACGTGATACTCAGTGATAGATCACTGAGTATTATAGACTCTAAGCCCATCCAAGTTGCTGTGAAGTTCATAATTTTGTCATTCTTTGCAATATTTCATTGTGTATATGCATCACATTTTTTTAAATCCAGTTATCTTTTAATTGGCAGCATGGTTGGTTTCACGTTTTTGTTATTGTGAACAGTGCTGCAATAAATATACATGTGCAGATATTTTTTCATAGAGTGATTTGAGTTCCTCTGGGTATACTCCCAGTAGGGGGATTGCACGGTCATATGGAAGGTCGAGTTTTAGATCTTTTTTGAATCACCAAACTGTTTTTCACAGAAGTCATATTAGTTTGCACTCCCATCAACAGTGTAGAAGTGTTCCCTTCCCCGCCCCCATCCTCTCTAGCATCTGTTGTTTTTTAAGTTATTGATGATGGCCATACTGAATGGAGTTGTCTTATCTCAGTGTGGTTTTAATTTGCATTTCTTTGATGATTAGTGAGGTTGAGCATTTTTTAATGTATCTGTTGGTTGCTCATATGTCTTCTTTTGAGAAGTATCTATTCATATATTTTGCTCACTTTGTAATGAGGCTGTTTGTTTTTTCTTTTCGGCACGTTTGAGCTCCTTGTGGATCCTAGATGTTAGATCGTTGTCAGATATACAGTTGAAAATATTTTTTCCCAGTCTGTGGGCTTTCTCCCCACCCTCTTGATGGTTTATTTGGCTTTTCAGAAGCTTGTCAGTTTGATGAGGTCCCACTTGTATATCTTATCTCTTATGGCATGGACACTTGGGGTTTTGATCGGGAATCAGTTGTCAGTTCCAATATTCCATAAGAGTTTCTTCTACATTTCATAAGATTCTTATAGTTTGGGGGTTTATGTTCTTATAGTTTGAGGACTGAATTAAAAAAATGTGGTACATATACATGATGGAATATTACACAGCCATAAAGAAGGAAAAATTATGAACTTCACAGCTGCTTGGATTGACATGAGTGACATGTTCTCACTCGTAAGTGGACCTTGAACAATTATCATAATACTATAAGAAAGGAATTGGCAATAGTGGGAAACTGCTGGGGAGGGGGACAGGATTGGCAGTAAGGGGAAACTTCTGATGGGAAGGGCACACCTCATCAACAAGGGTACCTGCATAATGAACATTTGTATACATAACCCTGAACTATACTCCACATCTTTAAAATGAAAAATGAAAAAAATAAAAAATAAGTGCAGATAACATATGAGTATAAAGAAGTTTAATAAAATAAAAACAAATGGTAGGCTATTCAATAAATGTTAAATAAGAAAACAATTGGGATAAACAGTATAATTTGTATATATTTTAAAATTAAACAACATTTGTAGATTTTTTTCAATGTTTCATATGAGATAGCAAATTATATCAATAAAATATAGACATTGGCCTTTTGAGGAAAATTGAATGGACTTAGACTATTAAACCTATTGAATTCAGCAACCCTAAAACTTTTTATCATATAAACTGAGAGTAATCTTAAGAAAACAATAGATTGAAAAGAATAAAAAACATCAAAACATCTTTAGACAACATGTTATCATGGAGAAAGATTTTATTCAAATGAAGAATGGAATAATAATTTTGTGGGACTATGTACTGACTCCACTGCCACTTTTATAAATATTTCTGATTAGACAGAAGAATCTTTCTAAATATACAGAAGGATATGCTACTTTTGACAGTGTGTACAGTAAAACAAACACAATAATATTCAAATCAGAATTAAATTCTCTTAACCTACAAATCATATTTCTATTTCAAATGTTAATTAGAAACTATATAGAAGAATTATATAGGTATATGGGGGGAAATTAGTTTAATTTGCAGGATGGATTGTTAGATTTGAATTAAGGAAATAAGTTAAATGCCAAACGCAAATGCTTACACTTCCTTTCAGGTATTCTAAGTTTAATATTATAACTCGCAACTTTATACTTGTAATTTGACTCTGTAGGCAATTCACCTATGCAAAGAAGTAAATCAGAGTTCAGTTTTGGCTTATATTTCTAAACTGATGCATCGCTTTTTGCTTTCCAGTGATTTAAGGAGGAGAAGAAAAAGATTATACTCATTCATCTTCCTAATGATATCTGCCTTCCCTACCATACTCAGCATCTCTAAGTTTAATTTTTCAAATAGCAAATAATTCAATAAAGAAGTGGCCTTTCTAAGAGCATATTTTTGTTGCAAGATAATTTTTGAGATATCCATTTATGATTTGTGCTGTTTTTTTCTAGTAGGCTCTATTCTGCTTGCCTTGTGAAAGATTTGTGGTGGTCTTCCAGAATTTTTTTCTAAACAAAATTTACTGAGACCAAGTTAGGATAACAGATTTTTGAGATAAGAGAAAACCCAATAAGTATAGAAAAATAGGAGAATAATGATTAATGGAAAGTATTTCTTCCAATATCAAAAAAAAAATCACCCTTATTCACAGGTATACCTCAGGCTTTAGAAGACAGAGAAAAAGGGAGAGTTTGGTTCATACTTAAGGACAGAGCATGTACTGAATGCTGTGTGGAGACAGAATAATAATGGAAAAGTGTCTCATCAAAAGTGGCCATGAAGAACATTGCCACAGCACCATAGAGTCATGTGTGAGTTGAGACATCATTTGAAAACTGAATAGTCTTCTATTGACTGAGCAAAGTGATTAGTGTGCATGTATGAGTGTGTGCATGTATGTGGTTTAAAGCTGAATTTATCTTCATCAGTAACCATTCATCAACAGGTTCTCACTCTCCATGGGTTGAGAATGCCTCGATTTGTATTAAAAATAGCCTCCTAATTTTTTGTTGTATGTATGGGATTATCTAGCTGGCATCCCCAAAAGCAGTACTAGAAAAAAACCTCAGAACAGGAAACAAAAGACTTTCAGAAAACACTAATGTAGAGACATTGTTACCACTCAAGAAGAGGAAGTAGGGGAGTCAAACTTGTATGTCATTACCTACGAGAAATGTGTCCAAAACAGGTAGAAAGCTAATAAAATAAGGGTTGTTAATGCAACCAAACTGGCAGTTTAAAAAAATTCTAATAGCAGTGTAGAAGGTGAATTAAAAGTTATATTAGATGTTATAGGAGAAAATTGCCAAGATATGATGAGCTCACAATTAAAATTATGATATAAAAAAGGGGATAAGCAGATGAATTAGAGGAATATTGAGGAGATTTTATATATATATATATGTGTGTGTGTGTGTGTGTGTGTATATGTTTGTTTATGTATATATATATTTGTTTATATATATATATAAACAAAAAAAAGTCACCCCCCCAAAAAAGTCACTTTTTTTCCTAAGAATCTGGTAGATAGCTGAGACATACTCTGCTATAAAATGGCTAGACAAGATTTCAGAAAAAAGTGTGTAAGTTCCATATTGGACATGTTATTTTGAAAACTATGAAAAGTACAAATGTAAAGTTTCAGATTTAAACAAAAAACAGAGTTCTGAACTAAATGTAGTAATATGAGTGTTTTTTTCATATTTCTTTAAAAAGAAATGAAGCTTAGTATAAATCTTTATCAGGACTCACAATGAAAGAAGCAAAAATGATCATAAATGGTACTGAATCTGTTTTTAATGTTTAAAGAATTCAGTCATTGAATTATAAACAAATAGTACAACATCTGAAAACTGAGAAGCTTGGGCAGAGGATCAATATATATAAAGATATTTCCTTATATGGGCATATGCTTTTAAATTTTCAAACATGTCAGTAAATATGGCCTTACTTAGTATTTAAATAAACTTATTAAAGGCAAGCCGGGCTTGGTGGCTCAGCCTGTAATCCCGCGCCTTTGGGAGGCTGAGGTGAGTGGATTGCCTGAGCCCGCGGGTTCGAGACCCGCCTGGGCAGGCGAAACCTCATCTCTACAATAAATCAAAAAAAAATCAGCCGGG
>CAUYQG010175044.1:0-14826 GCA_963574415.1 Tarsius wallacei
AGACATCTTCTTCCTATTTGAGATCAGCAGGAGACTGGCACAGGCACTGTAGCCTTGGTGTGATGTATAGCCTTGGTGTGATGAGTCTCCCAATTGCCAGCTGTGGCAGTCCTGTGTTGTGTATACCTACACTGGCTCCCAGAGTCCTAAGCAGCAGGTGTGGTTTGGAAGGTGATATTAGCTGAAGCCATAGATCAGGCCTTCCCCAAAGGCCTGTGGGCTGTGCTGATGACCTATGGCCAGGAAGTGGCACTTGTGGGAGAAGCCTGCAGGAAGGTGGCTGCTAGAGTTTCTCTTGGCAAGTGTTTCTTTAAGGAAGTACTCAACAACCTAAGTGTAGGGTGGGGCTCTGGGGGCTATCCAAATTCTCGGTCTGTTTTGAGCATCTGAGGGAAGTGTGGAAGGGAAAGGAGCTCAAGCACCCCACAATTTGTGCACTCTTGGCTACCCCAGCAGGAATTAAGAGGGTGACCCTGGCCACAGGGATAATACTGTTATGCCAGGCAGGCACCGAAGGGTTTCCATGGAGAGTGAGAAGTTACTATGTCAAAGAGTCCTACCCAGCTCCTGCCTTAGCCTCAGGTAGCTTGTCTTCTGATTGTCAAAGTATAGATGAACTCATGGTCTCAGGTGTTCTCACAGCAGGCCACGCCAGCCAGAACCTATTTGCTTCTGAACTATTTGTCCTTGGGGCCTTCCAGACCAGTTAGAAAGTAGCTGCCACAAGGGTTGAGTTCCTGGGATATGGCAGTTAGAGATGCTCAGAGTTTTTTTTTTTTTCCTTACGCTACTACAGATGGGTTTTGGCAGAGCACGGCTATGGGTAAAACAGCTTTCAGTGAGGAACTGGAGTGCCACAGTGCTCAGGGAACCCTCTAAATCTGTGGCAGGAGCACAGAACTCCCGAATTCCCCTCGCTCACCTTTCTCAATGTGTCTGAAATCTGCCAGCGGTCTGTGGCAATCCAGGCAACAGCCTGGCTAGTTCCAGCCCAGGCTGATGGATTTTTCTCTTTTTTGCTATTTGCAAAGTATGAAGTAGAAAGTATTTCTTCTGGTTCTATTATCTGAAAGAGATCCTAGTGAATTGGTATCATTTTTTCTGAAATGTTTTGTAGAATTCACTTGTGAACCTAGCTGGGCTTGGTGCTTTCTGCTTTGGAATGTTATCAATTATTGATTTAATTTATTTAGTAGAGGAAAGCCTGTTCCATTGTCTATTTCTTCTGTGTAAATTTTGGCAGATTTTGTCTTTTAAGGAACTGGTCCATTTCATCTAGTCTATCAAATGTATAGGTGTAGAATTATTTGTAGTAGCATGTTCTTGTTCCTGTTCTTTTTTTTTTAAATTGGAATTTTACTCTGTCACCCAGACTGGAGTGCAGTGGCACACTCACAGCCACGCCAACCTTGACCTGCTGGGCTCAGGCTATCATTCTGCCTCAGTCTTCCAAGTAGCTGAACTATAGGCACATGCCACCACGCCCGGCTTATTTTTTTATTTATTATAGAGATGAAGTCTCACCAAATTGCCCAGGCTGGTCTTGAACCCCTGGACTCAGGCAATCCTTTCTTTGGCCTCCCAAAGTGTTGGGATTACAGGCTTGAGCTACTATGTTCGACAGCATGTTCTTCTTAAGGTAATGATTATTTGTGTTTCCACTGTAGTAAAATTTATGATTAGTTGTTGATAATCTTGCATGAGATTATTAGGGAATGGGTGTCCATAAACCAATCTCACTACTCAGAAAGAATAGCTTCTTTTCCTTCCTTCCTTTCTTTTTTTTTGAGTTGGAGTCTCACTCCGTCGCCCAGACTGGAGTGCAGTGGCCGCTCCCGGCCACCACAGCCTCGACCTGCTGGACTCCGGCGATCCTTCCGCCTCAGCCTTCCAAGTAGCTGGAACTACAGGCGCGTGCTACCACACCTGGTTAATTTTTGAATTATTGTAGAGATGAGGTCTCACCAAGTTGCACAGGCGGGTCTCAAACCCGCGGGCTCAGGCAATCCACTCACCTCAGCCTCCCAAGGCACGGGATTACAGGCTGAGCCACCGAGCCCGGCTCCTTCCTTCCTTTGTTCTCTCTCTGTTTTTCTTCCTTCCTTCCTTAGAAGAACCCTTATATTTATCAAGCACTTACCATATGCCTAACACTGTCATATACATTTAATAAGTGCTGACCACAGGTCAGCATAACAGAACAGTGCCTAAGAGCTTGAACTCAACTTGAGGTTGAAGTTCAGACTTAGCTCATATTAACCAATGTTAATTATGGAACAGACATTGCTACATCTTGGGGGCGGGGGAAGAAAGAAAAAATACCACATGTCTCAGCTTCCTTGCATCTTTTGACTAATTTTAGCCAATAGAATATGATCAGAATTTACATGTACCACTTCTGAGTTGGGGTAATTGTGTATCTAGTGTGCCTTCCCCATGTTCTGTACCTCTGACTTCATCTCTAACTGCTGACTGGATGACATCTTGTGATAATGAATATGCCCAATATCAGAGTCCAAATAAGGAGGGAGCCTGAATCTGTGAAACAGCACGTGGAGAAAAGCTGTCCTGAAGAGCTGCACAAAATGTGTATGAGAACTAGACTTTGTATGAGAAAAAAAAAACTCACCTTCATTGCATGAAGCCATGAGATTTTGAGGTTACTTTAACATTGATTAGTGTTCATTATTCTTACCTTGAACAAATTCATTAATATTTGAAAGCTTCAGTTTCCTCATCTATA
Source organism: Tarsius wallacei (assembly GCA_963574415.1). Classification (NCBI taxonomy): domain Eukaryota; kingdom Metazoa; phylum Chordata; class Mammalia; order Primates; family Tarsiidae; genus Tarsius; species Tarsius wallacei. Next base: position 2,744 of record CAUYQG010175044.1, read on the forward strand.
AAATGAAGACAAAATTAAAACCTACTCCATAGAGTTATCACAAATATGAAATGGGATAAAGAAACAATTTATAGCTTCACCAAGATCCCATGCTATTGATGTGGGAGGACTTTCCAAAGGAAAATAAAAACTCTGTGACCCAAGAAGAAAGTGTGTAGGCAAAAACAACAGATACTCATTGTGAAAGTTGTCAGAGGTCTACACATCATAGCAAGGACTTCAATCCAGACTTGGGTAATTCTCAGAACAAGCTGCCACAAACAGACATATTAGTTAGAGGCTAACTTTGTGATTGGTAAATACAATGAGTTTGTCTCCAGTATACATCTCTTAGTTAGATTGGAAGGATAGTACAAGTCAAATAGTTGTTTGGGATTTAGCTGTTCAAATTTATGCTTTTTCCTCAAGGATAGCTCCCTTGTCTTAACTGTGCTCTATAACTATAATCATAATTCAAGAGTGAGTAGTATTGATTTATTCATTGCCTCTTACTTTTTGTAAAATGAGAAATACAGCTTATTTTTATTAGTTTCTTAAGATTCAGTCATCATGTTTAAGTGCAAAAGATCAGTTTAACACCTTTGGCATGTATTCCAAGCAATAGAATATACTTTAATTAGATCTATAAAAGCTGTTACCTTGATTACTAGATATACTAATTATCTTGTCAGTCATTGATCTTATAATTATAAGGGAGGATGCTATTATTTTAAAATGATCTGGACTAAATTTTGCCCTTGAGTGCAGGGGCTTTAATTGAGTCTCAGACCAGTAGATGTTTACATTATTCTTGTACACACAGTAATTACCTGTGGCTGTGTTTCTTTATCCTCAAGGCTTTACAATTAAAATACTTCAAATCATACAGAAATAAGAGTCCAAATTACCTAATCCTACAATCCTATTATAAAAAAGTTTAAATTAAATCCATCAATGATAAGAAAAGAAATAATATTCAGTCTTTGATTAATTAAATTAGCTTAATTTTAATCAGTAGACATTATGTATAGATCTTTCTTAATGTCTATCATAACTTACACAGTGTTTTACGCTGTCTGTTGAGAAGATAATACTCTATTTTCTCTTAGACAGGCTTTATAGAGGAATATACTTAACTCTATTATGCCACAGATTTGCTTTTAGAACATATGATACGCACAATCACTTTCTGCAGGTATAGAATTTTTCACATGTTATCATTTGTGTCTTCAGATTAGTAGTTGCATCTTTTTCATCACTGTGACACTCTCAGGGCTTAGGACTGTACTTCACATTGTCAGATGCAATACATGTCTCTCACCTTTTTATCCAGCAGGAGTGATAGCTGGACACTTAAGAGACCAGCTATTACAGCTGTGCACACAATCTTTAAATCACTCAATCACCTCCCCTTCTTCTCTGGCATATTGGTTTCAACCTAACCATTATCAATCAGTAGCCCATTCTCAAAAAGGCTTCATTGTTCAAATAATTTTCTGACATTGAACTAAAAATCTGACTTGCTATAACTTTTACCTATTAGTCCAATGAACCTAATGTGACCCCCTTGGGATAATACAATTTTAAATTCTCTTCCACTTTACATTGTTGATGAGAAAAGGTTATAAAAGTATTTATGATAGATTTAAAAATGTAATGTCATGAAAGATCTTGGGATGAGGGATTAGTGATCTCAGTTTATGTTCTACCTCCACCATTTATCACTGAGGTAATTTTCAGCAAACTGCTTACACTTTTTTTAGCTTCAGTGAATTTATCTAGAAATTGAAAACAGTAATATAATCACTATTTCTCCCTCAAAGGTTTATTTTGTAACTCAACTTTATGGTTGTGTGCTTTTTATATTGAGAATTTCATCTTCCATAAGTATAGTTTGCTCAGTTTTAAGAAATGTATAAAGCCATGTAACTATCACCACAATTAAGATCTCATCTCAGAAAGTTCTGTTTGTGTCCCTTTGAAATTAATTCCCTTTACCAACTACCAGTTCCTGGAAACTACTTATCTTATTTCTGTCTTTATGATTTGCTTTCTTTAGAGTGTCATATACATGTAATTATATACTGTATAACTTTCTGTATCTGACTCCTGTCAGTTAGCATAATGTTTTGAATTCTTGTTGTGAATTCTTATTATGTGTCCCTAAAAAGTGTTCCCTTTTATTACTAAGCAGTATTCCACTGGAAGTAAGTACTACAATTTGTTTATTGATTTACCAGTTGGTAGACTTTGGGTAACTTCCAACTTGGGGTTATAAATGTTTGTATACAGGTTTTTTTTGTTGATATGTTATTATTTATCTTGGATAAATATCCAAGAGTGGGACTGCTGGGTCATATGGAAAGTAGAATAGAGTGTTTGACTCTATTTTTCATGTTTGACCATAGACAGCTTTCAAGCCCTTACCCTCACCCTTTCCATCTTTTTCCACATCTGGGAAAATCATGTAGAAGCTCATGTACTCCCTTCCTTGATGCCAGTGGGGAAGTTCAAACCATGCCATGCCCTCACCTTGGGTCTATACCTGAACCAAAATGACAAACAGAGCCAATACCCCTCCCTTTGCTCATGCTATTTTGGATTGCCTTGGACGCTTGTTCTGTTCTTTCAGAAAGCTTCATTATGTGAGTGATAAACTTTTTCATATCTTCTTGGTACATTTGTGGCATTATCAGTCTTGACATCTGAATCAATTTTGTATAGAAAAATTGATCCCACCTCAGCAGGACTACCACTGGATAATGAGTATAGATGACTTTAACTTTATAAAAAAAATACCAACTGGTATTTAAAAGATTCAAAATACCATTTTGTTTTTTGTTTTTTGGCTTTTTTTTTTTTTTGAGTTGGAGTCTCACTCTGTCGCCCAGGCTGGAGTGCAGTGACACACTCATGGCCACTGCAGCCTCAACCTGCTGGGTTCAGGCGATCTTTCCACCTCAGCCTTCCATGTAGCTGGAACTACAGGCACGTGCTACCACACCCAGCTCAAAATACCATTTTGGATTTCTATCAGTAATATATGACAGTTTCAATTGCTCTGCATCCTCACTAACACTTAGTATTATCAACCTTTTTTGTTTTAATCTTTCCAATAGTTATGTATCATTATCTTGTTTTAATTGATGTTTTAATTTGCATTTTCCTATTAACTAATGATGTTGAGCATTTTTTCCCATATACTTATGTTCAATCATTTGGAATCAGTATATCACTTTTGTTAAAATGCCTGTTCAAATTATTGGCTCTTTTTATCTAGAAGTTTTTTTAAAATTATTCAGTTCTAAGAGTTTTTTGAATATATATTCTGGATACAAGTCCCTTATCAGATCCATACTTTGCAAATATTTATTTCCAATCTGTGGCTTGTCTTTTCATTTTTTCAGTATTGTCTTGTAAACAGCAGAAGTTGTTGACTTTGATGAAGTACAATTCATCAATATTTTATGGTTTGTACATTTTATGTCGTATCTAAGAAACATTTGCCTAACTCAAAGTCACAAAAATTTTCTTCTTTGATTTCCCCTAAAAGTTTTACATCTTATGTTTATATATAATACATTTTGAACTAACTTCATATGGTTTGATTTAATGAAGTAAAAGCTGAGATTCTGTTTTGATTTGTTTCAGTTTTGAGTGTAGACATCCAGTTTCTAGTTGAATTTATTAAAAAACAAAAACAAGAACAAAAACAAAACCCATTATTGTGGAGTTACCTTAACAAGTTTGCTGAAAATCAACTGATCATATATGCTTGAGTCTATTTCGGGATTCTCTGTTCTGTTCACTGATACTAACTATTCTTATGTAAATACCATACTGCCTTATTGTATTTTTATATTAAGTCTTGGAATCAGAGAGAATGAGTTCTCCAACTTTACTTTTTGTTTTCAAAATGGTTTTGGTTACTATAGTTTTTTTTCATTTCCATGTGAATTTTTAAATCAGCTTGTAATTTTCTAAAAAGAGATGCTCTTGGAATCGTAATTGGCATTACTTTGATCTATAGATCTATTTGAATAGAATTTATATCTTAACAACATTAAATCATCTGATTCTTGAACAAAGTGCCTCTCTTCATTTAATTACTTTTATTTGATATATTTCATTTTTATCGTTTTCAATGTACAGGTCCTGCACATAGTTTGTTAAGCTGTCCTTAAGTGTTTTATGTTTTCTTTAATGTTATTATAAATGGTTACCATGATATAGTTTGGATGGCTATCCCATCCAAATCTCATATTGACATGTGATCCCTAGTGGTGGAGATGAGGCCAAGTGGGAAGTGATTAGATCATGGGAGTAGATCTCTCATGAATGATCTGGTGCTGTTCTCAAGATAATGAGTGAGTTCTTGCTCTATTAGTTCACGTGAAAGTTTAAAAGAGCCTGGTATCTCCATCTCTCTCTCTTGCTGCAGCTCCTGCCATGTGATATATTGACTACCATTGCCTTTGCCACAAATAAAAGCTTTCTGAGGCCTCACCAGAAGCTGGGCAGATGCCAGCTTCATGCAGAACAGTAAGCCAAATAAACCTTTTACTTTGTAAATTACCCAGCCTCAGGTATTTCTTTATACCAGTCTCAGGACTAATGCATATCATTTGTTCAGTTCTAATTTTCAATTTATTATCAGTATATATAAACACAACTGATTTTTAAATGTTGGCCTTGTATCATGCAACCTCAGTAAACTATATGGATTCTAGTAACATTTTTTTTGTAGCTATTTTAGGACTTTCTAAGTAGATAATTATGTTGTGTGAGATAAAGACAGTTTTACTTTAACTTTGCCAAACTAAGTGATCTTCAATTTTTTTTTTTACTTACTGCACCAGCTAAAATATTGCAGCACTAATAAGAGTAGTAGAAGTCATTGCCAGATGCAGTAGCTTAGGCTTGTAATCCCAGCATTTTGAGAGGCTGAGGCAGGAGGATAACTTGAGCCCAGAAGTTCAAGACCAGCCTGGGCAACATAACCAGACCTTGTCTCTACAAAAAACCAAAAAAAAAAAGTAGCCAAACATAGTGGCGTGTGCCTGTAGTCCCAGCTACTTGGAAGGCTGAGGTAGAAGGATTGCCTGAGCTCAGGAGGTCAATGCTACGGTGAACCATGATCACACCACCGCACTACAGCCTGGGCAACAGTAGTGAGATTCCCCTCAACTGAAAAAAAGAAGAGAAGTCATCATTAACATTTATTGAGCACGATACAAGGTAAGGGCTAGGATTATAGATATATGAACTAGATCAGATGGAGGCAATAGTTCTCTATTTCAAATATCTGGTTTTGGTCAGGTGTTTATTGCTTACATTTCTGTATTGTTTTGTGTATAAATTTTGATCTTTCTGGCTCTGGCTCTCTCTAAGTACAACATTACCTATCATTCCATTGCTGGACTCCTAAGATGAGAATTAATGGCATTATTCTCTACTTAAATAACATGTCATTAAATGGAAACAATTATTGACTTTTTCCAGAAAAATAAACATGACCATGTTCTTTTGTACATATATATCCTACATATGCATATTATTAACTAATTCAAACCCAAATATCAATTCATCTCCTGTTACTTGAAATTCACTAAGTGCTATGGGGTGTATGCAAGACATATAAGAGTCTCTGTGTTGATTAACTCAGCTTACATTCTCAATGTACTTTCCCTTGACCATCACCACTACAGAGATTGACAAAAGTGAAATATTCATTTTTACGGCCTTTCTTACAGGCACACTTATGACTAATGAGATGTCAGTGGAGGCTTGATAGTCCCTTTTTAAGAAAATTTGCTTTTCTTGGTAAAAGAGACAGAGGCTGCTAGAACCGGCCCATTTTCTTCCCTTCTGCCTTGAACCTGAGACAATGACAGCCATAGGTGACTGTGAGGTTTCATGCATAAGAATGAAAGCCAGTATGCAAAGGAAGAGAGGTTGCATGAAATAGAGTCTATATTATTGAAAGCAACTTGATTTTATAGCATATCTATCTTTTTCTCATTGTTAGTATGGCTACAACAATCTTTTATACCTTTCAACTTCCAAAGGAAAAGCACAAATCTCTACCTGTGAATCATGTTTTCTCTTACTTGCAGTCACAAAGGCAAGTCTTACATACAGGATGTCATAATTGTTCCAGGGTCTTAGGAAACCATGAATTCTTAGTTCCCCCAGTAGCCCAGGCAATGGCAATGGTGAAAATATTTCCTCTGAAGGAAACAAAAATAACAAGAAATCAAATCAAACGAAACTCATGCTTTTAGAATAAGTACAAGACAGAAAATTTTAAAGATTCAAATTAACTCTAAGTAGAAAATTAAACATCAAATCCCAGCAAACTATTTTCCGCACATCCATGCTTCTGCTACCAGCCTCACCTAATACACACACACACACACACACACACACACACGTACATTATGTATATATATAGTGTAATAGAACAAATTGATAAAATATTAACATTTAGAAAATTTGAATGAAGGGTATATAAGAATTCTAATTTTAGATATGATTCTTGGAACCGTTTCAAAACCTGAGTTGAAGTTAAAAATGCACAAAAAGAAATCTTGTTTTTATGTCTTAAAGAAAATGTCTCTACTCTCCACATATTAAAATAAATAGCAATAAACAGAATACATATGTTTGAAGGCATAGTTATAAAAATGATAAAATACATGTATTGCCAATAGCAAATCAATGCAAAATAGCAATTTTTAAAATAATCTCATTATAAAAGAATATTCATGTTATATTCTTTGCTACTTTTAAGAGCATCACTAAAATAGAACTTTATTTATTGTTTAACTTTTTTTTTATTCTCGACTCAACACATTTATTGTTTCATTTTATTTCGCACCTTTCAGTGACAGATATTGACACTGAGTAAAAAAAATCTATGGATTTTCTCTGAAAACTCTGGAGTATATTTTAAAAAATATATCAATTTTAGCACCAAGGAAGCAAATGGATTGCTTAGTTGTTAAATAATCTTAATAAGATGTCAACAGCAGAAAAATATTCTCAATCCTCAGCAAGGTCTTCAGGTAATGAAACATTGATTTTTTTTTTAACCTCAAAGGCCATTTTGCTTACTGTACAGGAACTAAATGAAAAATAGTTATTTGTTTCTGAGGGCACTATTTATTTTTAGATACTTAATTTGATATTTAAAATTATGTATAATCTCTGTACCTTTATTAGCTTATGTTTAGTTTATACCACTACCTTTTTGAGTAAATATCCTGAGTTCATTCTCAGAGCAAATTGCAGGCCAAGACACCGACTTCAATTAAGTCATTAGAAAAATTAACCTTGTGGAGAGATATCTTTATTTTAGTCAGAAAATGCTTTATGAATCCAATAAACATGATGCAAAATGTATTGGTCTAACATTTAATTTTATTCTTTCATTTACTTAAACATAAGTACACTTGAACTACTTTGCTATTTGGGTCAACGACTTACAAAATTCATGAGAATTATTTAGAATCTAAGGTCTCTGTTAATCTGACTTGAATTCTTTAGCCTATTGTCTAAACATTAAACCCAACAAAATGAAAAATATCTGATATTTTGTAAACTGGGAGGATAGTAGCTGCTCATTGACTACAAAAATCTTGTTACACAATAGTTAAACACCTTGTGTTGGAGAAATAGCATTGTGATTCTAAGTGAGAGGTGTAGATTAGCTAAAGTGAGGTATTTTCAGAGTGGCAAGGAATCTCTGGTCTCTAAATAGTTAACCATTTTTAGAGTCTCTAAACGTTTAACACTATTATTTCGAAAGAGATGGAGAACCATATTTTTCCCAGTAAACTTAACAAATGACAATTTTCATCTATTCTCATCTCTAAATAGAAATATTTTTCTCTGGGTTTAAGAATGATAAGCATGGCAACTTACGATAGCATTTTTGGCTTTATTTTGGACTCTAGGAAAAGTCCTACGTGTGTTATTTTCAGCTACATCTTGTGCTGGTTTTGACAATATGATCTCAACATATTTGTTCACTGTTACTGAATAAGAAACTATCTCAAAATTCAGTGACTTTAAACAAGAATCATTTATTACCACCCTTGTGTCTGTAGGAGTTTGGCTGATGTCAACTGGGCTTGACCAGAGCGTCTCAGCTTCAGACTGCATGGCCTAGGGCGACACTGCTTCTTGCTGTTTCTCTGTGGGTTGGCTGGGAGGTTCTATTCTTTCCAACTGTCTCTTGTCTTCCTTTCTGTCTTGGGCTAGCCAAGGCATCTCTTCTCATGACAATGGCAAAGGTGCACAAAAGCCACGAGAAAATTGCATGTCAACTTGTATCACATTGACCAAAAAAAAAAAAGGACTACGGTCAAGGAGCAGAATTGCAAAATCACAAGGCAAAGAGTATGATTCCTGGAAGCAATAAAAAATCAGGTCAAAAATGCAACCTATAGTCACATGAGAAAGTGTCTCAAACACCATCCCTGGTCCATGTATTATTTCATGTCAGTACTTTCTGACGATGGAAATAGTGTTGGCTTGCAACATTATCTAATATATCACCTTAAGAGCAGAACTAGCTTTTATAGAAATCAAGAATTATTTTTAGAACTATGGGACAGACCATTAATATATAATACTGACTTGGTAGCCAAATTTTATGAGAGATTCAGTTTTAATACTTTTCAGAAAAAAGAATCCTCTAATCCATTTAAGTCAAAAAATATCAAGAAGTAATGAATTGGCAGAAAAACAATTATCTCTGTATAATGGAGGTGGTAGGAAGCATGAGCTTCTAAGGAAGTTCTGTCTCCTCACATTTAGAACTTACAGAGTCTGGTTCTGGTGATAAGGATTCTCCTTTCTCTGTTACAGTGGAGAGAGAAACATTTACATTAAATCAAACAGAAAGACAATGACAGAGTAAAATCATTTCAGAGGGCAATAATTCTGATAGTTTGTTATATAGGGAGAAATTTAAATAAGACATTTCTTTCAAGATTTAGTGATGATTTTCAAATTTAAATATATTACAAAATAAAGTTTAAGTTGTAAATTCTTTTTTTAATGTAAATGTCTGAGATATTTTTGAATTTGTAGTAAACACTTCTAAATTATTTTTATTCCTGAGAGTTTTCATGCTTTAGATGTGTGAATATGAACAGAATGCTTATAAGGTGTGGCCAACACCTGAAGAGAGAGGGTTTACAGTGACAACCCATAAGGAATCATAATGATGGTGCTAATATACTGCCATGATACACAGCATCCATTTCATGTGGTTGTGCCACAGTGACACTGTGAGTTCACAGAATCTGACTGGCTAGCTGCTAGCGTGTTATCTGTCAAATCTAAGTCACAGTTATAATTATTCACAAGACATTGATTTTTCTTATGCTGAAAGAAGCATTTATCACTTTTCTATCAGAATGAGTCTGACTTATACACATATACTCTGTACTGAAAACTGGGGTTGCTGGAATCTGGAATCTGGTTCTAACGCTTTTGGTATCCACCTATGGAACCTGTGGTAAGTCCTGTTTTCAATTCTCTATAAGGAAAGGGTAAGGGAAGAAAATTTTTCAGATCATGGCAGCCCTAATATTCAATAACTGTACTGTGCCGAAGCATTTCCTTTGACATATAAAGACTTATACAGGTCTTCCCTAAAATAATACATGAATCAGAATAAAAGTCTAATCTATAAGCAAGTTATATTATCATAGAAATGTCATAAAATTGGTGCTTCAAATATGTAGAAAAAACATGGAAAATATTTCTGTTTTTGAGAATAATACAAGAGAGATTTTTCTTATGATCTTTAAACTGGAATTTAATAAATAAAAATCATCCTCTTCAGTGATTGCTGACAAAGGACAAGATCGAGGAGTCATAGAATTTGAAGGTCAACCGAATCACTTCACAGTATTTGGTGAGAAAAGTTGTAGCTATGTATTACAACTCTCTTCACTGAACTGGAGATGAGTAACACTTATGTAACTGGTGCTAGGGCTGGCACATATGAGTATGCAGTTGTATGCCACACAACTCCAGAGAATGCAGTTTTCTCAGCCTTTGACATGAATATCCGTAGAGTTTTGCAGTGCATAGCCTGCTCAACTGTATGTGGAGGCACTGTAGGGTAATAGCTTAAAAATTGCATTTCTGTGTACGTGAGTTCACATAAATCAAGTGGGGTAAATTGAAAGCAGAGCTGGCTCCATGGGGTGTAATACATCACCTGCACTAAGAAGGGCCTCCTACTTGGTTTAAGACTTTGCTCTCGCTATCTTGAAATTCTTAATAATTTTTAACCAATGGGCCCCTCTTTTTATTTTTCACTAGGTACCAAAATTATGTAGTTGATGCTGGATAGAGGTGGTATGGGTTTTAGACTTTACAGAAATGTGAAGAGTAAGAAATAATTACTTTTCAACTTCTGACATCCTAGTTAGAATTTTTACAATAAAGTAATCGGATTGAAAGAAAAGATTTGTTGAGATAGTAAAATAATTTTCTACTTTTCTTTAGCATGCCAAAGACCAAGCCAGCGGGACCCAGAATATATAGTTTCTCTGTTACATATAGAGGAAACACCTCTTCTACGTATGAGCAAATGTTTATTGTCAATGTTTACGACAGTTTTTTCTAAATCTGCCCTTGATTTTTCAGTGTAAGTGATAACTTACTTGGAACATAGAATACGTTGAGTTTACCTTAGGCACAAATATACCTGGATTGATGTTTCTGCCACCTGCTTTAGTTGACTAAATGCACCTATGTCAAGCCAAATAGAAAAAAATCCTATATGACTATTCTTCATATTTATGTTTTTACATAAGTGTACAAAGAAACTAACCCATTTTCACAGTTGACATGGACATTTTCTTTGATTATTTTTGGTTTTGGCTTGTAATAATCTGAAAGTGAGAACACTTAAGTTGACCATACTAAGTTGCATAATGATATATTAACATGGCCAACTCAAATAATTTGTGATTTAAAGTGGATTTTTAAATTGAAATTGTGGCTCAAGCCTGTAATCCCAGCACTTTGGGAGGCCAAGGAGAGAGGATTGCTTGAGTCAAGGTGTTCGAGACCAGCCTAGACAACTTGGTGAGCCCTCATCTATACCAAAAAAAAAGCCGGGCATGGTGGCATGCACCTATAGTTCCAGCTACTTGGAAGGCTGAGGTGGAAGGATTGCCTGAGCCCAAGCATGCCACTGCACTCTAGCCTGGGCAACAGAGTAAGACTTCGACTCTGGAAAAAACAAAACAACAACAACAACTAAAACAAACAAAACTTTATTTTAATCAATTATTTAACTCACATCTTAAAAATGACTAATATCAGTTATATGTCTGAAAGTGATTACAATATCTGAATTATTTCTTTTGGTATCAGAGTAGTCTTTCTCCTATATTTAAAACTAGGTTGGGAGGGAGGGAGAGAGAGATGAGGATAGGTATGATAAAGTAAAACAAGTCATAGGCACTAAATCTACTGGTGACATGCCAGCCCCCATGGCCTAAATCAAGGTTTCTCAATCTCTGCACTATTGATATTGATCAGTTAGGCTGGATAATTCTTTGTGTGTGTGTATGGGGGCTGTCCCCCTTTGCATTGTAGTATGTTTAGCAAAATCCCTGGTGTCTACCCACTAGATGTTAGTGGCAAACTTATTCCTCAGTTGTGATAACCAGAATGTCTCCAGATGTTGCCAAATGTCCCCTGGGAGGCAAAAATGACTCCCAGTTAATAACCACTGGACTAGACTGAAATAAGGATATCCTGGGAGGACTGCTTCTCCCCAGCTGAAGTCTACAAGCAGGACAAGTGGCTCTCTTGATTGTTTTCATAGGCTGATCTATTGATACTGTGGAAGAGGTAGCCCAAAGAAAAATTAATATGATCTCATAAGTCTGAGAACAGCTGAATATTGGCAGCCGGCCTAGGAGGCCCACTGAACCTTAGAAATCAGGGAGGGCCATGGACCCCGAGACATCTAGGTAGTGTTCGGGAGCTGTAGACGCCATTACCCTCCCCTCTAATAATTTAGCATATTTAACCAGAAATAACTCTGATGATCTAAGCATGAGGCT
>CAUYQG010175045.1:0-25993 GCA_963574415.1 Tarsius wallacei
AAAGGAAACTGTATATAATTCAGAGGTAACATAGAATCAGATGAAGCTTAGAAAGTAAGAAAAGGTCAAAATGCAGTTAAGATATTCAAATACAATCCTATGCCCACTGTAACTATTGATGGACTTTTGTAAAAGTCATAATGTGATCAAATTTGCATATTACTTCTGAGTTGTGGTGGATGGATTCTTTGGGAAAATAGAAGCAGAGTGGGGAGGATTAAGCTGATGACAGTGAAACCATTTAAGGGATCATTGCAATAATATGGGCAAAAAATAATGATGATGTAAAATAGACGAAGGCAAACTGTAGAGGAGGAGCAGATTGAACAAATATTGAGGGGACTAGCAAAAGGTGTTTTGATGTGCCTGGGCAATTGGCAATATTGCAAGGGGAGGTAAATAAAGGGAAGAAGCAAGGATCAGGCCTATATTTCCAGCAGATTGACCCAGTAGTTTCTGAACCCACAAGTGAGCTAGAAATTACAAGAAAAAGGCTGGGTTTAAGAAAAGCTCTAAAACGTTTGCTTGTGAGGATCAGGTATGTGTCTCTTTCATCTCATAGCTCCAACATATAGCAAAGTGAATATCAAATAGTGCTAGGTTCCCAGATCCAGCATCCATAGGTTCAAGACCCTCTTCCCCCCAAGTAAAACCAGTGTTGGGGGAAAAGGTAGGAAGTAGTAGTGACATTTACTGGTTTCTGAGCCCTCCTGGTTTTCTATAAAGTAAGGTACTTGGCAAAGTTCACAGTGACAGAATTGTAGAGGAAGGAAGAATGCTATTGGAGTGGAAAAACAGGACTGCTTTGCAGAATTTTGATTTAGAGCCTCAGCTGTAAATGCCAGTTGTTCCGCTAACTTCATTTTGCTAATGCAAGAACAGCTTTTGCAGTAATAACATATTTCAGTGTGAATGTCTTTTTAATAATCCTTAATTTGAGTTCTAATTCCCTTGATAGCCACTTTGAGGAGACAACCGCATTCCAAAAATGACACTGCATGAGCACATTTGAGAAAAGACCAGCCATATGCACACATACACCCACATACACACACACACACACAATCAGAGAAAGATGTTATGTATATTTTAACAATTATCATATTTCTTAAATCCAATGTCATCAAAGAAATGCCCTGAACTTTTTAATAAGCAATCACTCCGAATTTCATCACATCAGCAACTAACAGCACATTCCTTATCATCAGTCTGAATCTGACGAGAATGGAGGTGGAAAATGAAGATGCTGTGATAAAAAGAGCAATAATAGAGAAAGACAAAAGAGATGAATAGAGACAAAGGCACAGCTCATAATGTAACCATACAAGCCAGGAAAAGCCCACGGCAATAGGGACAGCTGAATATATTTTATCATAAGATCCCATATAATTTAGGAAAAAAATTTTAATCCAGTAGATAGAGCCAACAAGTTAAATTGGGATCAATGAGTTGACATTGATGAGTTCAGAGTAACAAAGCTGCCAAGAAAATGTAGATACCCACAAAGAAATATGTGTGTGCCTTCATCTTTCCTCTCCTGACTGGTAGAACAAATTTATTTTTGTGTTATAGAAAATTGCTCACAGTAGCCCCTTCACACTCCTCATCCATTCCCAACTGTCTCCCAATCTTCTCACCTGCAGTAATTCTTCACTCTTGTTCTGAGAACAACTTCACAAAACCAGCCTTGAAATTTGGGCCAGAAGGTTCAGAGGGGCTTAGACATCAAGAAGGAAACATCAACAATGCCATATGTTTACACAACACTTCATTTGGCCTGTCACGTGGGAAGAAAAAAAGGCCCACTAATTAATAAAGGGCAAACAGCAGATCCTCCTATCAGTATTCATTATTCTTCCATCTCTTACCTTCCAGGAAGGATCAAGTCTCCCTGTCATTAGAGCTTTTTGTCTGTTTATCATCCTGCATTCTTCCTCTATTACACTTATCAGAATGTTCTTCAAAAATTAACTTTGCAGTAATTTTTGTTGTCTATTTCTTTGACCGTAAGCTCCATGAGAATAGAAACTGTCTCTCTCATATTTTTTGATCTCTTCTCAGAATCTAATGGACACTCCACAAACATGTGCTTAGGGGTTCGGGGAGGAAACTAGAAATGTTGAAAGAGAGGAATAAGAAAGAAAAGGACAACTCATGGCTCCTCATGAGCGACTATACAGATAAGATATTTCTCAGATGTCTTGTTTCTATAAATTGTAAACGCATTTGGGCCACATGATGCCCATCAGAGTTTTACCCATACAAAAAATAAATTGCAGTTTATAATCTAAGTCCCATTTACCCCAATATGTGCTAGTGGCCTGCCATTTCTGCACTTACTACGGTAGACAAGAGAATGTAAAATCAGCTCTACATTCTATGGAATTTCAGGCCTAGGGACCAACACTGAAAACATTTAAATAGAAACAAAGTCACAGCAGAATGAGCTGGAAAAAAAAAACAAAGTAAAAGCATAAGTTTATTTGGCCACAGTTTTCTACCCCATGTATTAGATAGTTCTGTTATTTTTTTCACCCATCCTAAAGAAGCCATATTCACAATAAGAGGTCTCAAGCATGAATAATCTCCTAGCACAAATACAAAAACGATTGTTTCTTGCTTCCAATGATGTTGTAGGTGATAAAAATATTACGATGGCCCCTGAAGGTAACCAATTTTTCTTTCAAATTTTCCAAATTATGTGAGTCCTACAGCACTATCCAATAGAGTTCCGTGCAATCATGAGAATGTTCTTTATCTGTGCTATCTCCAAAATGAAGCACTAGTCACACAGGACTGTTGAGAACTTGAAATATGGCTGATGCTATTGAAAATTAAATTTTTAATGTTATTTAATTCTATACACTTACATTTAAGTCTGAATAGCCACATGTGGCTAGTGATTACTGTGTTTGATAGTTCACAATAATATCAAAACAACTTAGCTAATGGGGAAAGACTGTCTTCTGCTTCATACTTGACCTTCTGATTTCAAAAACCATCTGACTAGGCAGGCACCTCTAGCAATTTCTGACTCTACTTCATTAATAAATTAATAACTTCAGATATACTAAACAAATACAAATAAAACTTAATGCTTCTTTTTCACATCTTAGATTGAAATGGACATCTCTAAAGTCATCCCTTTGGTTTACACAATAAAGAATGGGGCATCTTCTTTGAAGTATCATGTTAGATTGCACAAGACTTATATGCAAAGAAACATGTATTTATATGTCCTGGTGGGTTGAGGTGGTACCAAATGTGAAACACAGCCTTGGGCAAAATGGATCCGTGGAGATTTGGGAAGTTCAAATTGAGAGAAGTCAGATAGCTCACATTCTGAATCTTGGAAATGCTACATAGCGAATTGCCAAATATCACTACAGTCATCTTCAAAGTACTCCCCTTGCAAAGCTATACACCCATGTTAGCACCTAGCCCACTCGTCAAAGCAGTTTTGGAACTCATTTTCTGGAATGGCCATCAGAGCTGTTGTTATATTACCTTTGATGTTCTGAATGTCATAAAAATGTCTTCCTTTCAATATTTCCTTTATCTTCATGTAAAGAAAAAATCATTGGGGGCCAAATCAGGTGGGTAGGGAGGGTTTTGCAATATAGTTATTTGTTTACTGGCTAAAAACTCCCTCACAGACCGTGTGTGGGAGCTGGTGCATTGTCGTGATGCAAGAGCTCCTTTGAGACCATTTTTGCATACACCTTTCTCATGCCAAGATTTTCAGTTAAGATTTTCCTGTTTCTCCATCAATATTTATTTGGTCTGCTATGCTTCTACTAGTCAACTGATGATTTTGATGCACAGTTTGATGAATTTTTGCAATATTTTCATCCGTGACAATCTTCACCAGTGACGTTTTCTCTCCTCTCAGAAAAAATGTTTAATCCATTTGCACACTGCCTCTTTCTTCATAGAACTTAAACTAACATTCCCCTGATTTCACTTCCACTTTTGCCAAGTTTAACAAGAAATGTAATGTTTGTTCATTGCTCTAATACAAGCTCTGATATTCTTGCAATGACACACAAAAACATGCAGCGACAATAATGAACACCACTCAATAAGAGACTACCACATGTCTATATAAACACAGCTGTGAGACACTATATACCAAGGTTATGAAATCTTACCGAGTTGTTTGTACAGTGCTGTTAACATAAGTGCATGTTGGCGTGATCACAAACTTAATAGTATATACATGCTGTGTATGTAGTATATGCCAGACTGTACATTGGTGAAAGTTAGTCTGAATGCCACCACTAGCATTGTAGGTTTTCAACACTTATCCTAGATCACGGGGCATGTAGTAATAATTTTCCACCAGATAGCTGCTTCCAAGAGTGCAAATAAACTTTAAAAATTAACAGTAGACAAAGTGGAGACCAAAGGGAGGCCCAAGCTTTACCTGTACAGTGTCCACTTATACACCTAATCCTGAATTATACCCCACATCTTTAAAATAAAATATATTAAAAAATAAAGATTATAGTTATTGACATTTCCTCTTTCTCCTTTTCTCTTTCTGTCCTCTCCCCACTCTCCCTTTCCCTCCTGATCTTTCATTTACTCAGTACCCAATTATTGGCTATCATGGTCCAGATGCTGTATGGAACCTTAGTCCCATATTAGTCTGATTTTCTAGTCTAGGACCTTAGCCTTAAGAAAGCCACATTATGTTGAGAAAGCAAACAAGGAGTGAGTATTAAATTTTTGCATAAAAATTCTTGAAAATGAACTTTCAAAATAATGGGCTTTTGCTAAATGAGTGTTAGAATAAACACACTGTATTGGTACATAACTGTGGGCCTAGAGACCACTGCCACCATGCCCACTGCCCTTCCAGCATGAACACACACAAGCACTTACACATGCACACAATGGTTTTTTCATACTTTAAAGGCAAAAGTCCAGAAAAATGACATGATGACCTTTTTAATTTCTTCTTTTGCTTCATTCTTATAGAAAAGATACATAGGATGATTTTCCCCTCTGCCTTTGTTTTTCCAAACTTTCAAAGACAGTTACTATTGAAAACCTCTAGGTCTTTTTATTAATTCACTTTGGTTTTGCTTCAGTTTGACATTGCTAAGGATACTAGGTCCTAGTCTATGGGAAGAGATGGAAACCAGGCTAAGATCCTCATGCTGCTATCCAGGCTGGCAAGCTCTACAGACGCACATATTTGATAAAAAAAAAAAAAAAAAAGCATTCACTTGGGTAATGGTATTGGATTGTTGACACTAATTTGGAGAAGGAGGATGTGGTCCTGACACACTTCTATTCCAGGGAGACCCATAGATTTTATAATTGAGTGGAGTTTAAAATGTGAAACAGATTGGCTTTGCTGGCAAGCTTAGAGCACAGGTGTGTTTATTTCTTCATAAAACAATGGTATTCCTATACAAAGCCCCAGGACCCCAGATGGATCCCCTATTTCTCTCCACACAACCTTTTCACCTGAATCACAGATGGAAACTACTTAACTCATTCCTTACTCCTCCTATTCCTCTTTTAGTCTTGCCTAATTACCCATAAATATTGCCGAGTTAGTTTTTATATATTTTAATTATTTTTATTTGTTTACCAATAGAACATACAAGTTTTATTGTCGTTGTTTTAAAAATCTGAGGCCTGATGTGAATGAATAGCTCACTTCAGTAGTGAAAGTACAACCAGTTCCCTACAATTGCAGTGTCTTGGAAGTGCTATATTTGACTTGGCTGACCTTGGTCCTGACCATCACGGTATCTTCCAATATTCCATACCAGTCCCTACCAAAAGCACTCCACTTTCACAAGATTTTCCGTATTGAATTAACAATCAGAGTACCAAGTTGTCTCCCACTCATGACTCAGAGTATTTGTAATCTAACCCCTACCATTTACCTTAGGTCATAGAGAAGAAAATGACAAGAGGCTCTTGTTTCAAAGAATGCACAATAAGTAAAAGCAGAAATATAAATAATTGTAATACATTGTGCTGCATATAGTAACATCAGCATGATAACAAATCTGGAATGTAGACCTGAGGAAGGAGAGTAACTTGGTTTGGAGGACCAAGAAAGCTGTATAGATAGAGATCCTCCTATGTAGAGTTTGATAGATATATAGACCCCAATCACAAAAGCAGATTATTCATGGTAGAAAAGATAGGAAGTTGTGTGTTCACAACTATATGTGGGTACAAGAAACTAAGTATATATTGAGTATCTCTTATATAACAGGTATTGTGCTGAGTTTTTATACATTGTTTTATTTATTCCTACTGCAATGCAATATATAAGTTAATGCTTTTTCATTTGACATGGGAGAAAACTGAGACTTGGAGAGTGTCAGTAATTTGCCTAAAGTCACACACTAATAGTTGGGTCGGAAATAAAACCATGCTCAAAGTTTATCTAACATTATCACTCTAAGTACTCCTTTATCACATATTTTGTAGAACTTTCTCAAATTCTGATCCTTTTTCATGGGAAGCAAAATTAAAAGGTAAATATATTTCTTTGCTCTCCCTTCCTTCCTTTCAACGCCCACATATCCAATAGTACAGCAAAAAGTTCAATTTTTTTAGGAGTTGCCTACACTTTGACTCTCTGCAGATAAGCTCTGGGGGCCCAGGATGGTCAGACTTCTTTCTGATGGGATGTCATCTCTAATAGAGGTCTCTATTTTCCTTGATCATTGTTCCTAACTTATTTTTAATGCATAATATATGTACATAGTTCTGGGGTTTATGTAATAATTCAATGTACACTCAAGTAATTTGTAAAGAACAAATCAGTGTTTGATCTTTACAAATCCCCATAAATACTTGTTTTTTCTTTATGCTAGAACCATATAAATTCTTCTCTTCTATATATATTCCTAACTTTTAGAGAAACTGCTGGCAAAGTTATGCTGATGATAAACTTAAACTTTGCCTGATTTTCTTTAGGCTCTAGGCTCTGGAAGTCATTCCAAAGTCAAGAAAGCCAACAGTGCCTTTCCTGGTCATTAGGTTTATCAACTCTCTGCATATAGTATACGCTCCATTAAAGGAGCTGCATGGTATCTGTAAGAGAAACAAAACAATTGTCAGGATGACAGTAGTGGCAGCTCTAGAAATGACAGGACCACTTCCTTGGGGGAAAAATCCCAAAACCTTAAAAATTAAGTCATTTTCTCATTTAGTTTCTCTGCTTATTTTTCAAACCAAAGTACTATTAGCAAAGGAAACACTAGGCAACCTTTTACTAAGATGAATAAATTCTAACTTGATACAAGATGCCAAATTTCTAACCTCTGTGGTGTTACTTTTGGATCCTGCTCTTTTTGGGAATTAGACTGACGTCTCTTGGTCATGGTTGGTTAGCCCTGGTGGTTGGGGCACTGTCACCAGTGGTGCCCAGTCAAGAATGCTTTGTCCCTTTCCGTTCACTCCATAGCCACTTATTGAACATTTGCTAGGTGCCAGAACAAGTGCAAGGCAATACACAAAATAAAAGCGTGTCTGTTCTTACTCTAAAGGATCTCACAGTTTAATGGAAAGATGACTATGACAGTAAAGTAACACAGACAGAATAAGCCATTGGTGGACAAAGGATCAAAGTGTTCTGATGGCAGCCCAGAGAAGCGATCTCACAGCCTTGGCAGTTGTCAGAAAATGGAAGCATCCTCAGAAGGTGAATTAGCTGTGCAATGAAGAATCTTGGGCCTCACCAGTGTGGCAGATGCCCTGAGGTCATGTACATACACACATAGACACAGATATATGTTGCTAAATATGATGTGGTCCTTCCATAAGACATGTATGGAAAACATTCTAGAGTTGCTGTGACTAATTCCATGACCTCTTGAAGTTAAATCCATATAACAACCTGGGAATTTCAACTAAAAGTAGCTCAGGTGAGTAGGTCTCGGCATCTGGAGTGAAAAACTCCAAGGTAGACTTTAGCCTATGCTAGCAGCTCCTCTTCCAAAGACCTATTGGGGTTAGTGAGGTTAGTGAGGGTCACCAGCCTGATTCCGAGGAAAATCACAGCTGTAGAAAACTATGTCCTGCTACCCATAACCATTTTATAAGTCATTCGATATCTCTGTGCAAATGTCTGTGAGATAAGAGAGTGTGAAGGCATCAGTGCAACTTGACCACTCTTGAAATACACACACACACACACACACACACACACACACTTATATTGTATATCATACAAATATTAGATGCATAGCGCTATTGTATTAAACTAACTACAGTGCTCTGGCCAAATTGTCCTGTTGAATTTATATTTGGAATAAGGGTGTTTTCACATTGAACAAATAAGGGCAATGAGTCATATAGCATAGGCATGACTTCCATAAGGCTCTGTCATAGTTCAAAAATAAGAGCAGAAATATCACCACCAAAATAGGTGGCCCAAGAGTAAGAAAACAGTAGTTCTGTCCTGAGCAGTTGGCTGATCTCTCTAGAACTGAAGGGTACTAGAATCTGGATCTAGTCCTATCTCTGCTATTTACCAAGTGCATAACCTAGTAGAAGTTTACCAAATGTTCCCTCTCCGCAGTTCTTTTTTTATAAAAAGGAAATAATAAATCTGTCATCACAGGATGATGGATTAGGGATAAATAAGAGATAGGGTGTAAAGTATCACAGATGACACACAAAAATAAAAATATTTCAGTGGCCTTCTCTCATTGAGAGAAATGCGTACACCTCCCCAGACCTGACCTCAAAGCTTTGAGGTCCTGAATGATAGATTTTATAGAAATCCAAAGCAATTGGACTCTCGATTTATTCTAATATTCAAAAGGTCTCTTTAGGACAGCCCCCAATGCATGATGTGGTATAGCATTAGGAATTTGCACTATCTTGCTCCTACTAACCTCTAGTCCTCCAAAACATAGGAGGCTTGAGCTAACTGACACATTTATGTTATACAATCAGGCAGCTTGCAACCAGGCTGAAGATTAAACTGAACCTGCCTATAGCTAGAGTCTTGTTTACAACCGCCGCATGTTAACTATTGCCATTTAGCAAGCATGGGTGCTGTAATTATTACCTGAAGCAAATAATATAGTCAGCACTTTATAAGAAATGCAAACTCCTCACCCTTCCTTTGGTTCTCAAAGCAATACCATTAATTATGATAAATTCTTCTGATATTTGTGTGACTGTGGTAGGTAATTTCTTAGGTATTCCTCTGCAATTTGGCATCAATCATTGTCCACTTAGCATAAATTAGGGCCAAGACTCCATGGTTGAATTTCACTACTTATTATGCCTCCTTCAGGGAAGCTAATTCCTTTCTTAAATATGCATTAAATTGTTTTTAAGAGGTATTTTCTTTCAGCAATAGATGTTTTCAGGGCTTTAGTTTCGTTGTTCCCAATGCACAGAACTCTTGTAGGGATTTCTAGCCATCGTGGTTTTCAGCCCTATAAGAGGAACAAACTTCCTGGAAGAGCCCTGGGACTTCCAGATTCAGTGCCTTGAATCCTTTTACACAATGTTTTATTAACATATCCCACCATTTTGCTTTTTCTTATTCACAACTTATTTAGTGAACCAGACAAGATTGCCTCCCGTTAATTGAAAATTTGTGAAAGTCCTTGAGTGCTGATTGCTTCATTTTGGTGAACTTAAATTCTCAGAGTAGGCTCATCCCAGGAAGATGCTTTGGCATCTTCATATAGTGGTCACATAATATGAGGACACTAGGAAGGGCTTCCTGATGAAATATGTCTGAACTTTTCTTTTTCTTCCTTCTCTTCAGAGATTAAAAAAATGCCAAGGTGTCCCTAGAAAACTGACCGACAGTTCTTTACAGTAACATGGCCACGTTGAAGAATCTTCTTGCTTATCTAAATTTACACTTTAAGTTGGAGAAATCATCTGGTTTCTATGATACACTAATTTATCAGTAAGCATTTATAGAGAGATTTTCCAGAACGAAATATGGTACTGCTGACACTAAGTAAGTATGGAGTACGACACACTGAGGAGCGTGCAGACTTTGTGCTGGGAGACTTGTGCTCCTGAAGCAGAATATAAAAACGGCAACTCCCACAGCTCAATTGCCTACAAGTGAAAACTGCTTCTCCACTTGAGCAGAGATGGAAGAAATCATCGGTCTGCAGAAATAAGTGAAGATTTGAGAGAAGGTGAAATTTGAGCTGCAGTCTGTTGGAGTATGGCATTTGGGTATGGTGGGTATTATGAACGGATCATATCATAGCAACGTGAGAACCAGTAAGAAGGTGAGGAGGAGATTGGCTAATGAACTGCTTCACAAACTGGCAAGAAGGCCAGTCTACTCTGGGGAAAATGTCTGCTGGGGAGTTTAATTCTGGATGGGTTTGCTGAAGCCAAACTAAAATGTCCATGCTTTTAAAACTAGGACCTTAAAATAAGACAAATAATGCAACTAAAGGGAGAAGGGATAGAAACTTCCCATTATCAGATAATATAAATATTCTACTGACCACTAGATAGAAATTCATATCTAACAAGAGAGCACAAAGAACTCTGGCTATTTAACAAGGGAAAACCAAAAGATCATTCACCTTTAAGACTACAAAACCCCAACTTTTCATCTTATAGATAAAGCTGGGCTCTGGGTCCTTCAGTAACTCATTAAGCTCATATAGTTTGTTAGTGGCTGAGACAAACTGTATCTTAACTCTCAGTCTGGAATTCTTTATTTTTTCTCTCAATACTTTTCACTCACTCAAACATGCTCTTATTCCCTTTAAAAAAGAAGTCCTTCCTAAATATCATTTACCAAGTCCATTCCTTCACCTAAAAGCTCTTCTTCTATCTCAGGTTAAGATCTTATATTCTGAAGTCTAACTCCAGTGTAACCACTTTAAAAAAGAAGTGCTGATTCTGGGGACCAGCTGTGGTATCTCCTTGTTCTGAACTCACAGAACCCACCACTTGTAACTCTGGTGACTTGTTCTAGTTGAGTCTTGTGGTTAGTGATTTGTGTACTTATTTTCTAGATTATAAATCTCTCTAGGACTAGAAGATTTGTTATTCATTCATTGTTCATCTTGGTACTCCCTCCTAACTTTGCGCTATCTCTTCACATGATAAGCTCCATAAATACTTAATGAATTTGTAAAACTATTATACCACATGCAGCAATATCTGTTAGAACCAAAGTTTCTGAGCCACAAGTAAAATGGTAAAGCTTAAGATATAGCTAAAGATGATGCCTCGGAGATATATTTTAGAGCGTTTCCTAGGATAGGTAGCTCAAAACATTGTGATAATAATTATTGTCATTGCTATTGCCCACAGTGTGCTAGGCATTCATCATGACTTGAATATTGGGAATGTGTGGATATTTGGCCTAGAGAGGAGTTACCAGTTGAGACAAGATATCCTCCCCTCTAAACCTACTCTGTGAAATGTAGGCAGGTCTGATGGATTTGCCAAGCTAAGCTGGCTTTGGTGGGAACTGAAACAATTTGTCAAACTCCAAGGGGTTGTGAGCATAAACATGTATAGGAGAGGAAATTTAATGTTGCCTGGAATGTGAGTACAGAACTTTTAGCCAAGGCCAGACAAACCAGAAAGAAAATAGCCCAAGGACACTGAAGTGGGCAACACAAATCCCTGTGCAACTGGTGCTGGTTAAATGTTGACAGCAGGGAAGATTGACATCATTGATTTATAGGCAGCGAGAGTGCCAGGTTCCCCTAGAAATAGGCCCCAGTCTCAAATTAAAACATCTATTTATAGGGATGAAAGGAGAATTGAATCCCCAAACCACTACTCTAGCCCTTGGCCTCTCTTTTGAAGCTTCAAGTGTTTGGGGGAAATGTTTGCTGAGTCAACAAGTTCAGGGTATCAGAGAATCACATGTAACAGCAACATATTTGTTGGTGAACAGATATGGTCCTAGGGTCCTGTCTTTAAGGAGATTGTCATCTACAACATGGACTGAGATCATGAATAGAGGAAGAAAATCTGAACAAATGTATTACCTGGCAAGAAAGGAAAATTGGAATTGATCTATGTCATTTGGAGGAGATTCTGAGGATGGAGATGGGTTGAGCACAAGGGAAGAAACAGGAACCCTGGAGCTGCCACAAGCCACTATCTTCCCACTGTAGGCATCTACATCTAGAAAATGTGATCTCTTCCTACACTGGCCACTAAGTCTGTATAACCCCTCTTCATGATGCTAGTTCATCAAAATCTCTCTAATCCTTTTTAGATTATTACTATAGTTAGAAATTCCCAGATGGACAGGCACGGTGGCTCATGCCTGTAATCCTAGCACTTTGGGAGACCGAGGAGTGAGGATTACTTGAACCCAAGAGTTCAAGGTCAGCCTAGGCAACATAACAAGACCTTGTCTCTATAACATAAAAATCAGTCAAGTGTGGCAGTACACACCTATAGCCCCAGCTACTTGAGAAGCTGATGTAGAAGGATTGCCTAAGCTCCACATGTCAAGGCTGTGGTGAGCTGTGATCATGCCACTGCACTCCAGTTTGAGTGAAACCATGACTTTAAAAAAAAACCTGATGGTTTATTAATATGCCTTTGTTGAACTTTGTCATCAAAGGGAATAACAATGATGTTCATCAGCTATTTATTGTAACAAATACTTTTCTAAACCTTTTCCATCTTTTTGTTGGTTTAGTCCTCATAAAATTGCCAAGAGGTTGGAAACGCTATTATTTCCCATATCACTGATGAGAAAATTGGGACACAGAGAGGTTGGATAACCTGGTTGAGGCCACATAGTTTGTAAATGAAGGAGCTGAGTTCTTAATCCAGTCGGTCTGCTCCAGAGCCTACATTCTTAAGAAAGCTATACAGCACACAGTTGCAAGAGCCAGGACTGCCAGTGGCTGCTGTAGTCCCTGAAGAAGATGTGTCCATGGCAGGCTCTCCTACAGAGACTGGTCAGATTATTCCCAGAAGTCAAATCCAATATGATAATCAACACTTCAGTCTCCACGCAAAGATCAGACTTCTCTTTTCTTCCTCACCTGTCTGTGGCAGGGTCTCTAACTGCCATCTGAGAAGGCAGGGTAGCTCACTGCTTTTGTGCCTTTGTTCATGTCTCCTACTCACTGCTGTTGCTTCTGACTCTGTGGAGGGCTGGGCAGGGAGATAGGGAGAAGAGATGGGTGGCAAACTTATAAATACAGAAAAGTGTTTACTTCACTGAACTGTCTTAAGGTGGTGTATGTTTAGCTGACTCTCTAGTGTACAAATGTTTTCCTGGGTTCTAAGAGTCTGTCCCGCTTGACCCCTACAGTGCAATTCCCATGATGAGAACTATGTATTCTGCTCTTCCTTAGCCCAGGTATATTCATCAGCTCACTCTACACAGACTTTTTCTATTGGGATCTAAACTCTTAAGGATTCTCTAGGGAAGAATTTTCAATGACTCTAGGCTGGTTCTCAACCTGTGGGGCTTCAGTCTGGCTCATGATCCCCATGCAACAGCTGAAGCTCTGCTTTATTCGAATCAGCTCACGAACATTCTTCTTGTGCCCCCTGGGTTTTCTAAGTGTGAATAGAAGATGGCCCATCATACCCTGCAACTATAGAAGAAATGCAGGGACCATCAAAAGGAAGCCCCTGGAAATGGGCTGACAAGACTCTCATGGCTCTCTCAAAAATTCTTTTTACAAAAACCTCCTAAATATGCAACTCTTTTCTAATGACTCTGTGGGTAGAGAAAATTCAAGAACAATACAAAAAAAATCCCACTTTGCAAATGCCCCACAATTAGCTACTATCTTACTTTGAAATTTCATATCTATTGTATCTTGTTGCTTCAGTCCGATGTTCTAATTTAACAAAAAACATTATTGAGCACATATTGTGGGTCAAAAACTATCACAAATATTCTAGCTGTAGCATCTAAAGTAAGATTCGAAATAATTCCATCAGAAAGGCAATATCAACATCCATATTTTAAAGACAAGGAGCCTGAAACCTTTATTCTAAACATAGTTCACTACAAAGTCTAAGTTCATAGCCATTTCAAGCAATGGACCTAGGCATCTGCATAAGTTATCCACATTGTTATCAGCACCATTTTACTTTGAAGCTCATTCCCATCTGGCTTTCCCATCTCCAAATTCCATTTTTAAAACTTTGTTGAAAGTTTTTGGGGAATCCCTGTTGCCTGTCTTGGCACTGGATACAGTTCATCACTTCTGTCTTTTTGAACCGTCTACTTCTCTAGGATTCCATGACCACACACTCTTCTGATTGGCTTCCCACTCACTGACTCACCTTCACGTGCCCCCCTGAGACTTCTCCAATTGGCCTCTAAATATTGAAAGGTCCCAGAGCTAAGTCCCGGGCCCTGTTCTCTTCTTTCTTTACATTATTTCCTTAGGCACTCATATTCAGTGATGCCTTTTAAAACCATATCCATGCTGATGACTCTTGTATCTAAAACTCCCAATTTGACCTCTCTAAATACCAAACTTATATGGTACAGCTTAGGAGGGATGGGAAAAATCACAATTAAAAAAAAAACTATGCTGATAAAAAATAATAAGTATGGAAATATTAATAGGCACATCAAGCAGAATTCGTCCAATGTAGAGTTTTGGGTAGCCTATCCCTACCCAAATATCTTTTTGATGTCTTCTTCCTTTCAGTTTTCCCATTTTAAAAAATGACACAACAGTGCATTAAGTCAATTACCATTGTTAATCATGCATAAGTGTACTGTGTCCTCATTCTCCACCTTTCCTCCATGATCAAAGTTCATTGATATTGCTTTCAAAATATATCTTAAACAAATTTAATCCTCTCTAAATTTGTGGTCATCACTCTAGTCTAAGCCACCATCATTTTTTCTCCAGATTTATGTGACAGACCCTAAATAATCTTCCTGATCTACTTTTGTATTATTCCATCTATTTCCAGGGCAACCAACATGATCTCTTAGAAGTGTGAATCAGATGGTCTCACTCCCTGGATCAAAAAACTTCTCAACACTATCCCATTGCACTAAGAATAAAATCCCTACTTCTTCCTTCTCCTCTCAAATCTAGCCTCTTCCTCTCTTCACTAACCAGACTTTGATTCTACTGCCTTTCTTTTATTTCTGAACAGCTCTGAAAATTGTACATGTTTTGTGCATCATCACTGAAACATTTTTCCTCCAGCTTTATGCAGCAAGGCTGGTACCTTCTTCAAATATTGACTCACTTAACGCCTTGTCCCAAAGGCCATCACTGACCATTTTATTTGAAATGACTTTCTCCATTTATTCTCTATCTCATCAGCCCCTTATGGCCTTCATAATATTATCACAATCTATAAATATCCTATTTAAGCATGAGTGTGTTTAATTATTGGTCTCTCCATCAGTAAATAAGCTTGAAAGGAATAGGAATTTTGTCTTTTTCATTACAATATTCGCATAACTTCTCAAATAGCTAATAAGTAATTTATAAACATTTTGATTGATTGAAATGAGTGAATGAATTAATGATATATAGGTAGATGGAACACACTATAAAACTGGCAACATATAAAATTCCTTAATAGTATCTGACAAAAATGAACAATGTACAAAATACTAAATATAAAAGTTGACCTTGTTTTCAGTTGACCCCCAATTTTTTTACAAATAGCGGAGTCCCTTTCCAAAGCAGAATCAGAGGATGCTCTTTCCAGCTAGAGTTGCAGATGAAGGCACAGAGCAGGGCACTCTGGGCATCTGATGAGCCTGAGGCAGCCCCAGGGAATGGCCGTTGGAGGAAAGTAGTCCTTCCATCCAAACAAAAGTCTCCAGTAAGCCTTCAGGATCCTGAATGATGACAGTACTGAAGGCTACACTTGGAAGATTTTAATCTGAGAAAAATGACTCTAATGCATAACCTGCTGTGGGGATATTTGTTTTGGAGCAGATTGAACTTAAGTCAAATACTCTGCATTTACAAATCCAACTGATTAATAAATAGCCACAGAATTTTGCTTTTTCTACAGTACACTCGGTAAAATGAATGGATTTTATTATTCTACTTATTATTTTTTATCAGCATAGTTTTTTTTAAAAATTGTGATTTTTCCCATCCCTCCCAGCTGTAAAATGAGAGATGCAGTATGATTATATATTGCTGAAAAGAGATGCAATTGCAGAGAATTATAAATCATACTTTTGTTTGGTTGGTGTTTTTTTTCTTTATTTGTTTCTAAAGCAAAGAGCAGGAGATTTACCATAATTTGCGTTCTATAACCTGCCGTACATGTGACAGGAGAAAAAAAAAATCTATTAGCAAAATGTGTTTTGCCTTTCTGGGCTGAAAACAAAATAGCACCAGGTTGAAATATTCATCTGCTTTTTCTGCTAGGGTTTATTCCTTTTAATGACAGTCCTCCATCCCTAAAAAGCAAATAGGTAAGCAATAACTCTTAGGGATTTTTCTCAAAAACATATTGGTCACAATATAAAGTTTTTTCTCCTGTTCAACTCTTTACATATCATTAATAACTCTAGTGATACACTTCTTTCTAAGGAAAAGAAAAATTATTTCTCTTACATTTTATTTATTTTAAAAATGTGAGGGACTAAGAATATTTTGTATATATTCTGAGAGTGGGAAAATATGACTGGGAAATACTGTAGCAACATTATATGCATCCAAGGTAGGAACACTGTGTAAGGGAGAGTTATTTTAAGGAAAAGATACATGCTCCGCCTTCATCTTTTCTGTATCCACTCAGGGCAAGTCAAGAGGATATATATTTAAGTTTTAGTATAAAATCTTTAAACCAGACAATTGGAAAACCTTCTATGCTCTAAAGATAATAATACATGAGACTCCATTCCTAAAGGAGTCTTGACATTATAATTCATTCCAAGGAATTTTAGTTTTGTGTAACCTATCAAATGAAGTGCTCAAGGTAATTATAAAACAAATCAACCCACATGTCTCTTTGTGTAATTTATGCATTTATATACAAAGAGACACTGAGACAAATACACATATGATACGAAAAGAATGGTCAAAATAAGATACAGATAAATGGAATTTTTATGGTAAAACAAGTTTCAGTTGTATATATGACATACAAATTTGGCAGGATAAAAGCCAGGAAGAGACAGGATGTGTTGGTTCCAAAGAAGACAGAATTAATCATGATGTCTAGTCTGAGATCTGGGATCAGATGTACATAGAGTGAGGGACTAAAGGGAAGTTGGCAGAGAAAATCAAATATTAAAATTTCTCTAGGAACTAACCTGAGTCAAGTAGATCTTTTGCTAAGAAAAAAAGAAACTGAGGACAAATAACTAGGAAAATACTAGAAGAATCTGTGGAGGCAGATTTGTGGCGCCTGAGTATGATCTGCCTGAATTTGGTTCTCTATCCTAAAGCTGCACTCCAAAAAGTTCCAGCTCAGTGGCATCTTCAAGGTATCACCTGCACCCTGAAAGTTTTGAAGGACAGGTTAATTGCTGGGTAGGTATGAATTTGGTTAAATCAGGAGGAAACTTGTATTTTCTGCATGTGAATACACATGCACACATATACATACACATTAACTCATAAGCACTTAACTCTAAACATTTTATTAGTGCCTTGTTGTAGTAATCTACTGCTGTGTAACAATCCAACTGAAAATTTATCTTTTTATTATGCTTATTGCATCTTATAGGTAAGGATCAGAAATGACTTGTCCTGTTGCATGTTGTCAGAGGCCTCAACTATAAAAATTCAAGGGCTGGGGTGACTTGTTGTCTAGGGCTGAGAATAGCCTTGGAGGTGCCTTCAGTCACACATCTGGCTTGACGCTGGCTGCTTGCTGGGACCTCGGCTGAAGTGTCAACTGGAACATGGCTTTTCCATGTGGTCTCTCTGCATGGGCTAGCTTAGGCTCCCTCACAATCTGGAAACTGTGTTCTAAGAAAACAAGGAATAAATGCATAGCTTTATTTTCTAAAAATCTAGCTTCAGAAACCACACAGTGTTACTTTTGATGCACTCTTGTTTTTTGACAAAAGTCAAAAATTTTCATCCAGTTTCAAAGGGAGGGACATAGACACCACCACCTGATGGGAGGAATGTCACAGTTCCACTGGAGAAAAGCTGTGGGATATGATTGTTGTGGTCATTCTTGGAAAATACATGTTGCCTCATCAGTTACACAGTAGGAAGAATATGGACAATTTCCTAAGGTTAGAGTAGTGTGAAAGAATCTTGGCCTTTAAAAACTTGTTAATATTAAGCTAATAATGGGACATATTTAAAATTTTCTTGTCTAAAAGAGCTGAGCAAAACACATTCAGTTTATCAGAGTGACCGTGACCACTCCTGGTACCCTACATCGGGAAGGTCTATCTTACTGCATCGTTGATCCATTGTTAAGAACCAAGTTACTGAAAGACTCTATAACTGGTTGCTTTAAAAGGCTTAGGACTCATGTGTATACTTTGGAGATTGTGAAGGCAAAAAGATGGGGTGTGCAGGCATCAGAGACCTGGATGAAGGCTTATGGAGGGAGTTTTAAATAAGCAAGTCTTTTAGAAAGGGACTAGATACATTGATGCAGGCTACAATAACATTTTCCTGACTCTCTCAATGTTATTGAGGGATTAAGCACCTTTTTTCCAGTCTTCATATCTACCTCAGGCAATGCTAGGAAGCTAGTAGATGTCAATGTTCATGTGGCCCACCTCTTCCCACATCAAAGCCTCTGAGTCTCTAAAACTCATCATCTCCAATGGTACTTGCCATTCCACTTAGACTACTCCTTCCCCTAATTACATTCTGGGCCTTATTATCACTCATAACTGCTCTATCTCAGAATCTCTCACTACTATCTTATTATTCATGTTCTTTGACCTAATTGAGACCTGGAGTCCATCAGTCATCTATTTTCACCTAATCTGTCACCCTTCTTTTCTCTTTTCATCTATCTTAGATTACTCCCTTATTACCTATCTCAGATTACAGGATCCATCTTTTTAATATTTTTACCAATGCCCTAAAATTATATTTTTAGTTTCCTTTTTTAACCATTCATTCTCCTAAGGGCTTTGTCCTTTGGAAACCAAAAACTAAGAAGACTCCTTTATCCCGACTCTCTCATAAGCCCTCCTCAGACAATGCTTGAATGGGGGAAAAGAGAAGAGGACTGCCTAGGAAGAAAAAATAAATTTGTTAATACTTTAAAAAGACTATCTGGCCATATGAATTAGTTCAAACAATATTTTTAAAATATATTTACTAATTACTGTAAAGGAGAGTTCAATGTACCATCAGAGCATACAACACTGATCCTAACTCTTCCCTCATTAAGGGCCCAAGGAATAGGTTAAAAGGTTCCTATTGGCAAGACAGTGATGACTGTCTCTCTTCTTGATGTTTATACTTCAAGTAGGCAAGACTGGTTCCCACACCAAAACAAAACATAGATGGCGTAGTCTTTATGCCTCCTATATAAACTTCTCAGCATTCTTCCATCTGCGACTTATTTTTGTTTCAAGGTCTTTCCTAGATAATTGTATACTTTCCTCTAATTCTGTCTGAAAAAGAATGACAAGTTTTGCTTGCTTGTGAAGATGGGTTATAGTGAAAAATAAAATTGAAAACGTTTTAGGATGACTAAGTTTAGGCTCTGTGTTTGCACTCCAGCCCCAGCCAACAGATGAGGCCTCAGAAATGACATGCAGGTGATGGTGTTGAATCAAGCTGACAGTCATCCTCTGTTGAGCTTTCAGAAAGAACATTAATTTCTAAGCATAAGAAGTCTTCCTTTGGAAGTTAATGAGAGACGTATTGTCTTCAAATATGGAAAAGAAATGAGAGCAATATCCTAAGTTACCATTAAGAATCATCAGCAAATTCTGAATCCTGACTCCAAATCCCTTTTTACTTTTCCACCTGATGCCCTGATCCATCCACACTTGATGACCATTGCTCTGTCATGTAGCAAAGTCAGTACACACAGGAACTTTGTTCCCTCATTGAAACTCTACAACTTTCTCCCTTTCAAAATCTGCTTTTTCCTCATTTATCTTCCTGCATCAAATCTGCCAGTCTCCAGGGTCTGGGAGGAGCAAGATAAACACAAGGCCTCATCATTGTGTATGGTCTGTCAGTTGCCAACATGGCCTGTGGTAGCTGGCCCTTCTATCTGTATTAGAAATCATAGCAATTCATTTAGGCACCACTGTTCCTTCCAGGCAAATGTGAGATAACGCAGTTGGCCTATTAACATTGCAGCTGCATACCAGATTAGACACATTGCTCAGTGCTGACTGGTTAAAGCATCCACAGACACTTACGGAATTAGAGGTTAGTGTTGCTGTAGTGAACTGGTGCACTGTTTACAATCATTCTCCAGCACAGGCAACACAATCTTCTTTTTTTGTATAGACTGGATGGTTGAAAATATCTCCTATAAAGTTGGTACTTTCTATATAGCTCCAGAATAAATAATTTTTTTAAGAAAGTCTATTTATAGGTGTTCTCTGTTAAAGTTAAAAAAAGTGATGACCTTCATTGACTCTCCCAAGAAAACAGAAAATAGAATGATAACTTCTTCAAATAATCTGTTTTCATAAACACAGGGCTTCTGATCGGTAACAATGTATCCTGACATCTCTTACAGGACAAGAACTCTGTCTAATCCTCCTTCTGCACTCTTTGATTTTAATTTATTCTTAGATTACAGTCTGCAATTATACAAATATTTTATAGATATCTATGGATTAACACTGTAAAGATTTCAGGATAAATTGAACACAAATATGCAGAAGCTACTTGCATTTTTACTATACATCTTAAATGAAAGGGAGAAATGTTCTTGGCACAAAGACTGACATACTTCCAAGCTCTCGCTAGGATTGGCTTCTTTGGTCCTTTTGGAGATGTGCAAGGCAGGTTGTAAAGGAGCTTTGAGAGGTGAAAATGACCAATAGCAACTGAAGAAGTTAGGCCAAATATGGCAAATACCTGTCCCGGAGTTGAGACTGAAAGTTGATCACATTTCTCACGTGTGGAGTCAG
Source organism: Tarsius wallacei (assembly GCA_963574415.1). Taxonomy (NCBI): domain Eukaryota; kingdom Metazoa; phylum Chordata; class Mammalia; order Primates; family Tarsiidae; genus Tarsius; species Tarsius wallacei. The sequence goes on from CAUYQG010175045.1 coordinate 21,005, forward strand.
AGATGGAGGGAAAAAAAATCAGCCTTATTACTGGTAAAACACATTTAAGAATTCACTCTAATGCGTTGCTAGAATCTTCCCTGAAGTGACATACTTACTCCTATTGTCAGAGAACATCACAGACAGCCCTGAGCAAGTGCAGGCTACAACTGTAAGAAAAAGCAGAGATGTCATTTGTCCTGGGGACAGCTTGGCTCATGTTTTCTCAGTACTGGCTACACATTAGAACCAGATGGGGAACTTTAAAACTATGAATGCCCAGAAACTCTAAACCAGACAAACTAAGTCATGATCTCTGGCAGAGGATCTGGACTTGAGCATTTTTTAAAAGCTCACTAGGTGATGATCATGTACCTTCAGGATTGACACCCACCAGATTCACCCAAAAGAGGCAGAAAGGAAGGACCCTAGGAGCATAACCTTGATTCCTTCATGCGATGTCAGTAATCACAGGAGTTGCTCCTCTTCTTAAGGAGACATATGAGTAAAAAAGAGAACAGCCACGTTAGGACACTGTGAAATTTGGTAGACCGGCTCGCCAGAAACACATCCATCCCAACTGGCCAGGTGGAGAGTCATTTGACCCTCTCTCACTGCTTGGCATCTGGAAAGGAGTACCTAGGTGATGGCTGGTCTCTAAAAATCACGGTTTGTATTTCAGGATATAGGCACAACACTCTCAATCCTTCATTACAGACCATCTCACCAGGACAGCAAATTTTTCCAACCTGTCTTTGCATAAGACATTTATGGACCACAGAAGGCTGAGATTTAGTTCTCCACTCCTCACACCCCTGTGGCAACTGGATCTCAATTCTGGGCAGCCGGTCAACACATCAGGAATCCACTAAAGCAAATCATTTTGCTTCTCCACAGCAAGCTGACTTCAGTAACCACCAAGAATTCATTACTGCTCTAGTTTGTTTACACTCGCTAGGAACAGACAGTGTTGTGAATTATTTGGAGATGCCCCTTTCCCTATAAATTAGTTTCAAATCAATAGTCCAGCTACAGGACTTTTTTCTCTTTTTTGTCTTTAGGAGAATTGATAATGTATAGACACCTTCCTTTATAGAGCATATCCAGTCAGAAAAAAAAAGCTGAATGTAATTTAATTTGAGCAAATCAAATCCAACTTTACATTGACTTGAATTTATTCGCAAAGGCATTTTAGCTTTATTTTTGGTTGATCTCTTGTTTAAAGTGCCACCTATCTCTTTTCCTTCAAACATCTCTGTCCACTATTTTTTTCTGTGGATTATTTACAATCTATTAGGAGACATGTGAATGATATAAAGAAAATGACTATGTAAAGAAAACTTTTTAAATTAATGGGAAAAATAATTTTTCAGGTATTAATACAGTAATGATCCTGATTATTGTGATTTATTTTATTTTGTTGTGCATATTAAACAGGTGACACCTATATAAGTCAATTTGGCATATAGTTCAAGCGTCAAAGCCACAGTGCTTGATCTTTCACTTTTAACACAAATTCAATCCAAACTTAGCATGTGGGCACAGGAAGCAAAACCGAAAAAAGTAAAAATTATACAACATTGTGTTATGTTCTCCATGCTAAAGGGAGAATTTAGAAGGAACAGGGGTTACAAATAAGCCTATTTCTATAACTTCTTAGAGGAAGCAATAAATAATAAAATGTTCAGCTATGCCCTTTAGACGAGAAATGTTTAAAGAGACCCAGAAGTGAACTGGCAGCTGGCAGTTTGATGAGTTGATGTTAATCCTTCCTGGAATGCCAAGGGTAAGTCTTGACGAACAGCTCAGTGCTATTGCTGAAAACAGAGAAGTATGAAATGCTTTCTGCTGAATAGTGACCCTATAATATGATCTGCTACTTGTTGTGATAAGAGAGTTCTGGTTTCTTGTTTTGTTTTCTCATGCAGTTTTGAGTTCTGGTCATATGATTCTCTAATTTTAATTAGAATGATTTTAATACTTCTGCTTTGCCTCTAAACCTTAAAAATATCCCAAATGCAAAAGATATTCTAGAGAAATTCCTTGCATACCTATCATATCACTTCTATTGGACTGACCGTGTCCCTGGCTGTGCCTCTAGGACCACAGGCTCTGTGTAATAAGCTCTCAATTTTCCTTCCAGTCTCATTTTCCTCTTTGTGAAATGAAAGCAAACTAACTACAGGCGTACCTCAGAGATACTGTGGTTTGGTTTCAGATCAGCATGATAAAGCAAATATCACAAAAAAGTGAATTTCAAAGTAAGGGGAGTCACACAATTTTTTGGTTTCCTAGTGTATATATAGTAAAAGTTATATCTGCAAAGTGTAATAAAGTCAGGTTAAAGAAAAGATATGCTGGTATTTACATCAAGATGCAACTGTAAAAAATAGACACTTGAAATGATCCAATCAACAAATGGTTACTATGTATTTATCCACTGGGTGCCACTTTCATTAGAGTAATATCCATGGTATAGAGACTGGTACAGAGTAGATTCCTAGTAAACAAATAAATGCCTTAGACCTCAGCAATGCAGCTCTGGCACTGCAGGTCTCCTGAGTTTTAGCCCCAACACCAGCATTAACTATTTATATGAAATTTGGGAAAGTTGCTATATTAGTCAGAGTCATCCAGAAAAACAGAACCAATAGGACACTTATGTAGAGAGAAAGATATGAAAAATGATGAATTGGGGGAATTGGTTCACAGTATTATGGAGCTTGAGAAGTCCCAAGATATGGTGTCTATAAATTGGAGATCCAGGGAAGCTGATGGTATAACTCTCAGTCAAGGTAGAAGACCTGACCTGGGAGGGGGGTCATTGATGCAAGTTCCAAAGTCTGAAAGACAGAAAACCCAGAGTTCTGATGTTCAGGGGCAGGAGAAGATGAATATCTTAACTCCAGAAAAGAGAGTGAATTTATCTTTCCTCTACTTTTTTAGTTCTATCCAGGCCCTCGGTTGATTTGATGTTGCCTGCCCACATTGGGTGAAGGCAGATCTTTCTTTCTCTCTCCACTGTCTCAAATGTCAATCTCTTCTGGAAACACCCTTACAGACACACCCAGAAATAATGTTTTACCAGCTATTTGAGTATCCCTTAATCCAGTCAAGTTGACACCTTAAATTAATCATCATGGTAACTTAGTTCATTTCTGAAAGGACGGAAATATTAAACTGGCTATTATGTATGTGATGTGGAAATGTCTGTATGAATAATGACAAAGGAAGATGGAAGAGAGCTACTGGATATTTTTTATAATTAATTAAAATTTTATTGATTATTTGCTGTTTTCAAGGGATTGTGCTAGCATACCAAGATAAGACACAAAGATAGGGCATGGTCCTGCCATGAAAAACTTTACTTTTAAACACAGACCTTGACTAGCATGATGCAGAATGGGGGTACTTACAGGTGGGCTGCAGTTATAAGGATGTCTTTGTCAATTCCTTTAAAAGAACCAAATATCAGTATCCTGGTTTCATTTATATCATTTGGGGAGTGAGGGAGGGAAAAATTTAAGAAGCATCTGGCCAGGTGCAATAGCTCATACTTATAATCCTAACATTTTGGGAGGTCGAGGTAAGAGAATTGCCTGAGCCCATGGGTTGGAGACCAGCCTGGGCAACATGGTGAGACCTCACCTATACAATAAGTAAAAAAATAATTATATAAAAATAGAGAGAGAGAAAAAAGAAGCATCCTTTCCCCTGAAACACAATGAGTAACAAAGGTAAAAAAGTAACACAGAAGCCCAAACTAAAAGAACAGTATCAACATTTGATCAGGACAGACTAAGGGTTGTGGAAGTAATAGGCATTAAATGTAATTGAAACAAAGTATCTTGATTCCCAGTATGGGAAGGGAAGTGGAGGTAAGATCTGTTTTTCAGGTGTCTCCATCCCACAACCTGCTGGAATATTCCTAAAGTAGATTGTGCTCATTATAAACACATCAAATCAACATCCTAGGAAGGTTTAGTGTGTGCATGGCAGAAAAATATCTTAGGTAATTTCACTTCATGTAACAAATCAGTCTCTTAGTCATACAGTACAGAAGTATTTTCTTTCTACAAAATGAATAGCACAAAAGAATAATCTAGCCAGCATACTAATAAAGGGAAATAAAGGTGTCTGGGAAAACTCTTTGAAAACCTCAATGGCTAATTTGGGAATTCTAGACTTTGTGTGCTAGAGAGACACAGTCAAGATATTATTAAACAACTCTAATACAAGAGATGCATTACATTGAAGATGCACTCTTATTTTTATAATTGCTGCTTATCTTAGACCTTTTATTCATGATCTCGGAGGACATTTCCAAAAGTTAATACTGTCACTATATCCTGAACAGGGTTATTTGAGAATTTCTTCTACTTATAGAAGCACTACCTTCATAATCCCCTCTCCCCAACACACCAGTTTAATAACTGTGCTTTTTCTGTACACTGTTATTAAGCTGGGGTTCATGATCCCCTTTCCTGAATATCAGTTTAATAATCCTGCCTCCTATGTGTGAGGAAAAATGGCATCTATATTCTTTGTCATTTCTCCTTCTGAATCCAACCCTGATTACAAGCCTAACTATGGTTGGATGTGTGTGTGCACGTAAGACAGATAGATATTGATAGATGATAGATAGATAGATAGACAGACAGATAGACAGATAGTTAGATGATAGACAGTAGATGGCTAGATAGATAGTCGATAGATGTGTGAGAGAGAAAGAGATAGGCAGATAAATAAAAGAATTTCTCAAATTTGGAAATACCACTTTTCTTTTTTCTTTTTTTTTTTTTTGAGTTGGCGTCTCACTCCGTCGCCCAGACTGGAGTGCAGTGGCCGCTTCCGGCCACCGCAGCCTCGACCTGCTGGGCTCCGGCGATCCTTCTGCCTCAGCCTTCCGAGTAGCCGGAACTACAGGCGCGCGCTACCACGCCCGGCTAGTTCTTTTGACTTACTGTAGAGATGAGGTTTCGCCTGCCCAGGCGGGTCTCGAACCCGTTG
>CAUYQG010175046.1:0-36799 GCA_963574415.1 Tarsius wallacei
TTCTGTTTCTGAAATCTCTGTCCTGTTCCATTGGTCTACGTGCCTATCCCTGCACAAATACCAGACTGTTTTGTTTACTGTAGCCTTGTAATAAAGTTTAAAGTCTGGAAGTGTGATGCCTTCTGCTTTTGTTCCTTTTGCTGAGGATTGTTTTGGTTATTCATGCTCTTTTTGTTTCCACATGAATTTCTGTATTGTCATTTCCAGGTCTGAGAAAAATGATGTTGGTAATATGATGGGTATTGCATTAAATCTGTAGATTGCCTTGGCTAGGGTGGACATCTTGACAATATTGATTCTTCCAATCCATAAGCATGGAGTGTTTTTCCTTTTTTTGTATCATTCTTTATTTCTTTGAGCAGTGCTTTGCATGTAGTTCTTGTTGTGAAGGTCTTTCACTTCTCCGCTTAGGTGGATGTGAAGATATTTCTTTTTTCATGTGTGGCTATTTTGAATGGGATTGTGCTTTTATCTGGTTCTCTTCCTACTTCTTGCTAGTGCATAGAAATGCAACTTTCTTTTGCACGCTGATTTTGTAACCTGAGACTTTACCAAAGTTGTTTATCAGGGCAAGGAGGCTTTTGACAGACTCCCAAGGGTTTTCAAGTCATAGAATCATATAATTTGCAAAGAGGGATCGACCAACTTCCTCTGTTCCTATTTGGATGCCCCTGATGTCTTTCTCTTGCCTGATTGCGCTGGCTAGGACTTGAAGCACTATGCTGAACGGGAGGGACGAGAGTGGGCATCCTTGTCTTGTTCCCATTTTTAGGGGGAATGCTTTCAGCTTCTGCCCATTGAGCAAAATGTTGGGCTCATTATAGGTGACTCTTACTGCTTTGAGGAATGTTCCTTCTATGCCTAGGTGCTCAAGGGTTTTTATCAAGAAAGGTTTTGCCAAATGTTTTTTCTGCTTTCAATGATATAATCATATGGTTCTTGGTTTTATATCTGCTAATGTGCTGAATTACATTTATGGTCTTTTCAATGCTGAACCAGCCCTGCATCCCTAGAATGAAGCGCATCTGGTCATGGTGGATGATCCTTGAGGTGTGTTGTTGGGTTCTGATATGCTAGATTATTGTTGAGAATTTTTGTGTCTATGTTCATCAAGGAGATTGGCCCGTAATTTTATTTCCTTTTGGGTCTTTGCCAAGTTTGGGTATCAGTATAATGTTAGCTTCATAAAATGATTTGGAGAGAATTCCATCAGTCTCAATTGCTTGGAATCCTTGCAATAAGATTGGTATCAGCTCCCTCTTATATGTCTTGTAGAATTCAGCTGGGAAGTCATCTGGTCTGGGCTTTTTTTTTGGCAGGGAGACTTCTTATGACTGAGTTGATTTCATAGATGATTATTGGTCTGTTTAAAGTTTCAGTTTTTTGTTTCAACCTTGAGATGTTGTGTGATATCCTCCATTTCCTTTAGTTTTTCTAGTTTTAGTTTATTTGTATACAAGTGTTCATAGTTATCTCTTAAAATCTTTTGAATTTCTTCAGAGTCAGTTGTGACTTCACCCTTTTCATTTCTAATTGCATATATTTGTATTTTCTCTTTATTTATTTATTTTTTAGTCCACCTGGTCAGGGGTCTGTTGATCTTATCTGTCCTTTCAAAGAACCAGCCTTTTGTCTTGTTGTACCTTTCTATAATATTTTTGTCTTCTATATCCTGCAATTGTGATTTTATCTTGGTGATCTGGATTCTTCTACTGAAGTTAGGATTTTGATAATCATTTTTTTTCCAGTTCCTTTAGGTGCAATGTTAGGCTGTTCACTTGTGAGCTTTCTGTTTTTTCAATGTGTGCATACAATGCTTTGCATTTTTCTCTTAACATTGCTTTCATGGTATCCCAGAGGTTCTGAGAAGATGTGTCTTTGTTTTTCTTTGTTTCCAGGAATCTTTTTATTTCTGTCTTGTTTTTATGTTGACCCAGAATTTGTTCAGCAGGATGTTGTTTAGTGTCCAAGTCTTTGTGTGTTTTGGGGGGATTTTGTCGGTGGTAATATTTATTTTTATTCCACTATGATCTGAGAAGATACATGGTATTATGTCAGTCTTTGAAATTTGTTCACACTTGATTCCCATCCAAGAATTTGATCAATCTTGGAGCATATTCCATTGCTGATAAGTAGAATGTGTGTAGATGTTGGGTGGAGTGTTCTGTAGATGTCTATGAAATCTATTTGATGAAGCATTGAGTTAAGGTTCCAGATCTCGTTGGTTTTTGCCTCAATGATGTATCTAAAGAGGGTAAAGCAGGGTATGTAGGTCTCTAATTATGATTGTGTAAGAGTCAATGTCCTCTCTTAGTTTACTTAGTAATTGTTTTATAAGACCTGGTGCTCCTGTGTTAGGTACATATAAGTTTCAGATGAATAGTTCTTGCTGACGGATTGAGCCTTTTGTTATTATAGGGTACTTCTGTGTCCTTCTTAACTTTTGATGGTTTGAAGTCTGATTTGTCTGCTATCAAATTTGTCTGCTACACCTGCTCTCTTCTGTCTTCCATTTGCCTGAAAGACCATTTTCCAGTCCCGAACTTTTAATCCATGAGTGTCCTTTACAGTGAGACAACTTTCCTGTAGCCAGCGGACTATTGGATCATGCTTCTTTATCCAGTTTGCCACTTGATGTCTCTTCAGTGTGCATTTAGACCATTCATGTTCAAATTCATTATTGAAGTGTGAGAGTTTATCCCTGTCATAGGGCTCTTAGGGGTTGCTTTGTTTCCTTTTGTATCCATATATGTGTGTATTTTCATTTTATTTGAATGCTCTGTATGCTCTATTAACTCTGTGTTTGCCTGTACTTTTGTGATGGGCACGACTGTTCTTTTTTTTCTATGTTCAACATGTTCTTAAGCATCTACTGAAGGCCTGGTCTGGAGGCAGCATATTCTCTTAGGGATTGGATGTCTGGGAATGATTTTATTTTCCCATTTGCTGATGAAGCTTACCTTGGTGGGGTAGGAAATTTTGGCTGATATTGCTTATCTTTAAGAATGTTAAACATTGGATACCAGTCCTTTCTGGCTTGTAGTGTTTCTATAGATTAGTCTGGAGTGATTCTAATGGGTCTTCCTTGGTAGGTAGAGTGACCATTCTCTCTTGCTGCCTTTAGAATTTTTTATTTCATGCTTACTTTGTGGGGGATGATTATTATGTGTCTTAGGGATGGTCTTCTCATGTGATACCTTGTGGGGATTCTCTGAATCTATCGTGCTTGAATAGTCATCTCTGAAGTGAGATGTGAAAAGTTTTCTCAGATAACCTCATGGAATGCTTGTTCCATGGTGCTCTCAGTTTTCCCTTCTGCTTCAGGGATGCTAATCAGGCATATATTTGGCTTCTGGACATAGTCTCACATCTCTCGAAGGCTTTGCTCCTTCTTTTTGAGCTTTTTTCTATGTCTTGGTCAGACTGTGTTAATTCCATATTTTAGTCTTCAAGCTCTCAGATTCTTTCCTCTGCCCAGTTGATCCTGCTTCCCATACTTTTTACTGTGTTTTTAATTTCCAGGATGAAGTTTTTCATTTCCATAATTTCAGAACAATCTTTTCTGTAATTGACCAACTTGATTATTGCTTCCTGTATAACTTTAGTAAGTTTTGATTCTGGCTTCTTTTGGTTCTCTCTGTTCATTTTAGCATCCACTTTTTGATTTCTGTGACCGCCATCTGAGAAAGGTCACCCTAGGGGGTTTCCATTGTTTGTGCTCTGATAGCTGCTTTTTTCAGGTGCTGCAAAAATATCAAACGCTTCACAAATTTGTGTGTCATCCTTGTACGTGGGCCATGGTAATCTTCTCTGTGTAGTTTCAGTTTTAGTATATGTGCTGCCAAAATGAGCATAGGTGTACTTTTAATGAAATCAGAGTTAGTACAACCATCTTAGAAGAACTAAGACTTCTGAGTCTAAGATGCACGTACATGCTTGCTGGTTCATTTGGATGCACTAGCAGCAGAGATGGGTTTCCATTCCATGTAGTGATGGTGTGTAAGAAGGAGTTTTAAGGGCAGGGATAAATGAAAGCCTGGGCTGTTCTTAGAAAGAGTGTTTTGGGACAAATATCTTTTACTGATCCCTGTGAGTATACGGGAGAAGTATTATTAACTGTCTGCTTTATGGGAACAATAACATTTAGCAATTGAAGCAGAAACAATATAAATTATAAAAGTTAGCTTAAGTGCTATAAATAAAGAACAAATGCCTATTAACCCACATTTGTTTTGCAGGCCTGAAATTCTGCATCAGTTTCTGCTGGAGTTCATAAAAGCATTGCTTATGCCTAGCAAGTATTAAATCGTCATAATGTTTACCATTTAGGAGAGCTCTACTGTGATAAAGACACAAAAGTGTACTTATAGCTGCCACATGAAAAAAAGAATAAATATTTCATATGATGAAACAAATTATGATTAAAATCTCAGGATCTAAGTTAGGTATTAGGTGCTTAATGAGCCACTAGATTAAAAATATTTTGAACAACTAACCAAGGATTGAGCCGGGAACGCTATCATCTAATTAATTTAATTGTGTTTTTCAACACAAGATGTTTTCCATTTATCTCTCTTCTGATTCCCATGTCTCATTCTGTGACTATTTTTGCCTTTATATTTGGAAAACCTGGCTCGTTTGGGCAATTTTAAGATCTACAGATTCTGCAGAATCTCGGGTTGTGTGTTCTGACCATTAGACCTTTAGTGATTATACTGCACTTTAAAACATTTTTAAAAGTTTTTCAAGACATCAAAAAAAAAAAAAGAAACCCTGGGAGAAAACCGATTAATATTGTGATTTCTAATTGATGGTGGAGGTAACAGAGGCTATGTGAAAACAACTCACTGAAGGTCATGCAGCGAGTCAATAGAAAAAATTCCATATTTTAGCCTTCTTTGCGTACAAAGGCACTTATTTACTAAATCCCAAGGGAGCTTGTTTGGAACCCACATTCATAAAAGTGACAAATAACAGTGGCCTAAATAAGTTTACACTTTTCCAGCTGCTGAACATGTTCTCGAAATTGTTTTATTTTAAACTTCTTGACTCATGCAGCCACTGCTAGTTATTTCCTCACATAAAATAGATCCTTTTACTTATTTGTACATATATACAATCAAGCACATGAAATGTCAGGTCCTTTGATTCTTACGGAGAGATCTAAAAGTGATGGAGGTTGCGGCAATTTAACTTGTCAGAGTGGCACAGAAGGTAAATATTTGATTCTGTTGTGGGGGTTTTATTTGGTTTCCCAGGGTGATGGAACAAGAAAATTCTGCTATTTAGCACTGTCAGGCAGTGGAGAGGAGCACCTATTATCTAGCCAGGAAGCTGCAAATTCGTATATTCAGTCTCACAGGTCTCAGGAATCTGGAGGTAGCTTGTGGAAATGAGAAAACTTTGAAGCGAAAGTAGGTTGTATGTGGCCCTGCTAGGGCTCAGACAATGCCACCACAAAGTATGGTGCTTTGGCATGCTGAGTACTTTGAATGAAAGGAGATTAGAAGGCCTCATCAACAAGGGTAATTGTATAACGAACATTTGCATACCTAACCCTGAATTGTACCCCACATCTTTAAAATACAATAAAATCAATTGATTAATTAATTAAATAGAAAAAAAAGAAGGCCTCAGAATCAGCCTCAGAAGCAAAGTCTCTCTCTCACTTTCTCCTGTCTCTCACTCCTCTTTCTCCTCCAAAGCAAGTCATGGAAATCAGAATTCTCCAAGGTGAGAAATCAAAATTAGAGCTCTTCTCTTCCAAAGCAAGCCATCATTCTAGAAAGATCACTCTCTTTCTTCCTCGAAGACTTTCATGCCTGCCCAACACCTGGGAGAAAGAAATGATACACAGAGGGACCAAGAATAATATGAACAGACAGATGGATTTCCCCTCTCAGTCTATTACCGTCCGATCATAAGTTTTGTCCAACCACATTTCTACAAGGCTGTTCATTCTTCATCAACCCTAAGTGTAAACACAGACAGTTTTTCCTGGGGCTTCGTTTTTGCAGGCCACCACTTGTAACATAAAACCATGATGAAATAAATTTGTTCTACTTCTCTTTTGTTAGCCTGTCTTTTGTTGTAGGAGTACTGGCTGTGGTACTCATGACGGGAGGAGAGGTATCACACATTTCTACCCCTGCGGTCCATTCCTCTATGAACCCACAGCAGTTTGTTTTCAATTTCCTTTTTTCATTTAAGGTAATACTAAGATGATGTATTTATTTATGCAACCTGGCCCTCTGAAAATAGAGACCTTTCAAGTCACAAGGCAGGCTTCCCAGCCTCCTCCAGGACTCTTGGCTTAAGATGGACACAGTCTGGAATTTGGTTGCTCAGGCTGCTATCAAGATGGGACCACTGCATTCTGTGAATGCACAGAACAATATTTATCTTCCTTAAAGCTCTCAGAAATCAAGTCAATAAGTGGATTTCAGGAAAAGTACTTGCAAGAGAGTGATGGGATTTTTAAAAATATTTATCTGAGATTCATTCAATTACCCTGGTAAGATGGAACTTGCCCCAATAAATCCCTCAATGAGTTTAGAAGGCTGAGATTCTGAGCTAGGCAATCTCTCTGACATATGTTTGTATCTAAACCTTCTGCAGTCTGAATTGTTTCCAGAAGCAGAGACAGAGACGGGAGTTTATTAATCCCTGGTGGACCACGAGGTACTGCCCATATTGAAAATCTGTTTGTTTTTTTTTTCTGGGCAGCCTAAATAAATCCGAAGAACCTGATCAAAGTCAAATGAAGGCATTAAAAAAAAACAAAGGGTAGTCCTTCCATGCACCACTGAAAAAACACTGTCCAATTAAAAAAAAAAGGAAGGGGAAGAGAGGGCAGTTAAAAGGTATATATTGCATATTATAAATGTACTACTCGAGTTTTAAAAAGGTCAACAATTCTATAACAAAAGAAAACAAAACCTTTATTCATTTATTTATATATTTTTGGGTAAAACAAAATTCAAATATTTTTATTAAATTTACTGGCACACTTAGTTGACTGTGCAAATATAGTTCTCACTTCTGTCAATAAATATCCAAGTTAATTTTCTCGGTAAAAAAAATCAATTTCCTGCTAGTAGGAATACTTTGGAAAGTGGCTAGATTAAACTACGACTTCCGGTAACACATTTCTAGCACCAAGAATAACCATATGGCATTGAACGTGCGCAGGCCACTCTGGAGATTTACTGTAATTATGTCATGATGTGCTTATTGTTATACATTCAGCAGACTCTCTTGCCTCTCTACCTGCTTTGTTCAAGAGCAGCTGCTGGCTTCAAGCTGTTGTCTGTTTCCAGCACAGAGGCTGAATGAAGGAACGCTTTCTAGGGAAGTCATATTCCAAAGCTGGAATGGAAACAATAAACGGATTCAATGGGAGAACATAAAGTTCACTGGGCAAAAGTCTCATAATCAGCCGGTGCTAATTTACCACTGCCAGTTCCAACTGGTCAATAACACTGCCTATGCAATTTAGGCAAAGCTGAAAGGGATGGGGGATGTATTTAATGGACAGCAGAACAGACACTGCTTTGAAGAGTGCCTGATTGTGATGGTTTCATTAAAACAATCGCTTGAGTGAGCCTCAACTACCGTTCCTACTCACCATATGTGCCACAACAGCAGAATCTTGAATGCCAGGGTGCAAAACATTCCATTATTTTTTTTTAACTAAAGATAATGCTCAGTGAAGGTATATATATATGTATGTGTGTGTATGTGTGTGTGTGTGTGTGTGTGTGTGTGTGTGTGTGTGCAATTACATATTATTTATTAAGTATTCATATATGCAGACATACTTGCTTTTAAATGCCTTAAACACTCGAAATAGGGTGTATGAGATGCTGATTTAAGGGAATCATTTGGGGTTATTGATTTTTATGGCAATAGTATCTTTTTAAAAATGCATTTAGAAATTTGTCTTAAAACGGATCTTTGTTTTTCTTAGAGTTTACAAGCAAGTAGATAGGACTGAAACAGCTGCAATTCAGGGAGTTTTATTTCTTTCACCATGTCACCTTAGATTCTTAGGGTGCCTTTTCTTTATGAGTCCTAAGACAGGAAGTGTATAATTAACTGAAGACATAAGGAATGATGCACTAATGTGTTCACATCCAGCATCCAGGACCTCTTTGGCTTAATCTTGCATGACACTCTCTATGCTCCAGCTATAAAAATGTTAAACTTTCTTTGACTGAAATGTTTCCCCTTTCCCTTTTCCCCTTCAGCTACTACTCTGAGTAATTCCTTCTCAACCTTCAAGGTTTAGTCAGGAGTACCTCGCCTCCACCCTTCCTTTCCTAATCTCCCTAGGATGGGTTAAGTGTGCCTCGCCTGAGATACTCTATTATTTGGACTTTGAAAAAATAATACTATTGATCACACAATCTTGTATTATTTGGTTTACATTCAACTAGGAATATACAGTCATGTGTCACTTAAGGAACGGGATACATTCTGAGAAATGTGTTGTTAGATTTTATAGTTGTGTAAACATACAGTGTACTTACACAAACCTGGATGATTCAGCTAGGCTCTATGGTATGGCCGGTTGCTCCTTGACTACAAACCTGTATGGCATGTTACTGTATTGAATACTGTAGGCAACTGGAACACGATGGGCAGTGTTTGTTTATCTAAACATATCGAATCATAGAAAAGGTACAGTAAGAATATGATATTATCATATGAGACCACCACTGTGTATATGACCTGTGGTTGACTGAAATGTCATATGACTCAAGACTGTACTTTCAAGGACAGAGAATTTACATACAAAATGACCCTGTCATTTCTTAGCACACATTCAAATAGATTTTTTTTTTAATATGATTTGAGTAATTGAGTAGATGTGATTTCAGTGTAAAGTACAGGCTAGATGAGGGTTTCTCAACATCTTCACGATGATGTGAAATTCTCATTGCAATGAACTCAAATTATACTAAATGATCCAACAATAGAATTATATTTAAAACTATAAAACAAGTTTCACACATCAAACACATAGCTCATTTGGGTTACTACTGGAGCCAACACCACATAACTGACTTTCTCATGTTTTTCTATGTGAGGTAACAATAGTCTTTAGCAAAATCATAAAGCCTCTTAGTTTCTAAGGAAAGAATAACTACCTTATTTTAAAAATTACTTTATTTCATCTTCACTTACCTAACATACCTTTGTTTATTTTTATATTACGTTATGGGGATGGGAAAAATAGTATTTTTGTAATACTGTGTCTCAATGGCTAATATATTATCTACAAACCTTGAAGTCAGTTTGATAAAGACTTGAGAAAAATAGCAAAAATATTTTTGTTTATTACTTCCACTCCACTCTATGTTTACCCCTCATGAAAACATCTTTTTAAAAAATAGCTAGCAGTGGGATAATACATCTCGGATGCATGTGAATTATAACTTACTAATTATAATAGGAGTTAAACCAGTATTACAAACAAAGGCAAACTTTATTAATAAATATAATTCATTTTTTATAGAGGTGCTTTTAGATCTCTTTAATACAAATATAACCAAATGCTCAGCTCTATTCACATGTCATATTTTGCATTTTAATCCTGTACTTTTAAGTCCCAAAATAAAACTAAATGCACTTTGATCATTTGATGACTATGAAACAATCACAGAAAATCAGATACAGAAAACAAGTTTGAAAAAAGTGATGTGATTTTCTTAAGACCTACATTCAAAAAGGAAACTATGTTATAAAGTACATTCAAATTTGTTAATATATGTTTTGTATCTTTGCTCCTTTCCTGGCTGTGCTTATTCTTTGTTGTAAGAGGAGGTAGTGTAATGGAGTGCCTACCTGCTACCTACACAATGATCATCTTGGGAGTGGAAAAATCAAACAGGTCAAACTTTTCTAAGGATAATCCTGGGTGTTTGCATTTTCCCATTCTTATTCAGGCTGAGTATAGGATTTCTAAGGATGTCTATATAATAATAAAAGTAAACGTAGATAATTCAGAAGAAAAAAGATAAATGTAAAGTCATAAATCAATGTGGGAACCAGTGGTTATACAATCTGACAATAAGGTACAAAGGTGGAGACAACACAGGGGGCCATGGACCTTAGTTTGCCTGGACTGGCAGCAGAGGCATTCATCTGAAGAGCCAGAAAATAAATTGTGAAGAATTTGAATTTTGGATAGCAGTGGCAGGGAGTAAACACAGGGTTTGAGGACTGGCAGGCAAGAAAGCTGGTTTTGGCAGCAGTATTTTCTGCTGATTGGAAAGGACATAGATTGACAGCAATGAGGTTAAATGAAAATTAAGTTGAAGAGGTCCAGAAGCGTAGCGATTAGAGAAGAGATTGCCATCTGGTCAATAGGGATGAAGAGTGTTTTTTAAAGTCCTATTGGTAGAAGTAATCCAGGATTGCTGAACAATCTGTATGCAGCATAAAAAAATAAAGGTAAAAACAAGTCTAATGCCATGCTTGGAATTGAAGCAATATTTCCTCTAGTGGAGTCTAGAAATGACTGGGGAGATTTTAAAAGAAATATAAAAAACGAAGCTAACTTCCTCCCTCCTTTCCTTCCTTCCTTCCTACGCACCTACCTACTTACAAATATTTTGGAACACTTACTCCAGGCACAGTGAGAAGCTGGGAGAGGAGGTTGGAGAGAATGGATAATGGGTCCTAAGTATTTGATTCTGTTTTGACAGGTGACAGAAAGCCATGGGACAATATAAACACTGTGCTTTAGGAGGAAAAGTGTGACTGTAATGTATAAATCAACAGAACAGAAAAAGGAGGAAGTGGATTCAGTATTATTAAGGAGAAAGCTGTTATACCACCGAGGTGAGGTGTGATGAGACAGCAATGGTGGTAATAAAGAAAGACTCGATCTAAGATGCACTCTAGAGGAAGAATAGGTATGAAAAACCCAACTGTAGCAAAAAGGGACATGAAAAAAAAAAACAGTTTCTCCTAAGGTCAAATCATGGGGCACTAAATTAGAAGTGGAGAGAAATTCTTTAACTTGATAAAGATATCTGCAAGAACCTACATTCATACTTAATGGTGGAAAATTAGACTTTTCACTAAAGTCAGAAACAAGGCAAGAGATGTCCTCGCTCACAACTCGTTTTCAACATTTTACTTGCAGTTATTGTTAATAAAATGAGACAAGTAAAAAGAAATCAAAGAACTACTGATTGAAAAGGAAGTGTTAAAACTGTCTTTGCTTGGAGATGACATAACTGTCTATGTAGAGCATCTGAAAAATTGACCAAAAAACCTGGAGCTCAGAGCAATTGTAACAAGACTGCAGGATGTAAGGGTAATAAACAAAAGTCAATTTCTTTCTTACATACCAACAATTAACAAGAAAAATTTGAAATTGAAAACATGATACTATTTACCCCAGAAATGAAATACATAGAAATAAATCTATCAATTTATGTCCAAGATGTATATAAAGAAAAGTCTGTCAAAAAATTAAAGAAGTAAATAAATGGAGAAATATACTATGTACATGGATAAGATGACTCAATATTTCAAGATATCAGTTATTCCTAATTTGATCTAGAGTTAATGAAATTCTAGCTAGTTATTGTATGAATATCAACAAACTGATTCTAAACTGTATATGGAAGACAAAAGCCCAGAATAGACAACACTATATTGGAGAAAAAGAACAAAATTGGAGGACTAACACTACATAACGTCAAGACTTACTACAAGGCTACATTAACCAAGACAGTGTGGTATCAATGAAAGTATCAGTGAAAGAATAAACAAGTAGAACAATGAAAGAAAATAGCGAGCCCAGAAATATACCCACATAAATATTGTCAGTTAACCTTTGATACAGAAACAAAGACAATACAATGAAAAGAAGATAGTCTTTTCAGCAAATGGTATTGGAACAATTGGGCATCCACATAAATCTAGAATAATCTAGACACAGAACTTGTACCCTTCACAAAAATCAGCTCACGATGAATCAGACCTAAATGTAAAAACGCAAAACTATAAAACTCCTAGAAGATGACATAAGGAAAAATTTAGATAACCTTGGGTTTGGCAATGAGTTTTTAGATATGGTACTAAAAGCACAATTCATGAAATAAAGAATTAACAAGATGTCCTTAATTAAAAGAATTATTTTTTGCTTTGTGAAAGATACTGTCAAGATAATAAAAAGACAAGCCAGAGTCTGGTAGAAAATATTTGCAAAAGTCATATATAATAAAGGACTATTTATCCAGATATACAAATAACTCTTAAAATAATAATTTTTAAAAATAATAAAAATGGGCCAAAGACTTTTGCAGACACCTCACCAAAGAAGATATACAGATATCAAATAAACATTAAAAGATGTTAACATCACATGTTGCCAGGGAAATGCAAATTAAAACAACAATGAGATAACACTGCACACTTTCTACCATGACCAAAATCCAGAACAGTGACAACATCAAATGCTGGCCAGGAAGTTGAGTAAGAGGAGTTCTCATTCATTTCCAATGGAAATGCAAAAATCATACAGCCACTTTGGAAAACAGTTTGACAGTTTCTTACAAAACTAAACATATTCTCATCATACAATCTAGCAACTGTGCTCCTTCATATTTACTCAAATAAACTGGAAACTTACATCTAAACAAAAATCTGCACACAGATATTCATAGCACCTTTATTTGTATTTGCCCAAGCTTAGAAGCCATCAAGTTGTCCTTTATGAGGTAAATGGATATATACACTGTGGCACACCCAGATAATGGAATACGATGTGACGGTACTAAAAAGAAATGAGCTATCAAGCCATGAAAAAACATGGAAAGAACTTAAATGCATATTACTAAGTGAAAGAAGTCAATCTGAAAAAAAACGACATGGAATTTCCACCATATGACATTCTGGAAAAGATAAAAGCATGGAGATTATCAGTAGTTGCTAGGGGTTAGAAAGGAGGGAGGAAGGCATGAGTAGGTGAAACAAGGAGGATTTTTAGGGCAGTGAAAATACTCTGTATAATGCTACAATGGTGGACACGTGTTATTATTCCAAGCCCACACAGTGGACAACACCAAGAGTGAACCCTGATGTAAACTGTGGGCTCTGAGTGATAATGTCGTCTCAATGAAGATTCCTCAGTCATTAAAAATGTACCACTCGGTTTGTTTGTGAGATGTTGATAATGGAAGAGGCTGGGCATTGTTTAGGGGCAGGGGTATGTGGGAACTCTTTGTACCTTTCTCTCAATTTTGCTGTGAACCTAAAACTGTTCTAAAAAAAGTTTTTAATAAGAAAAAAAAAAAACAAAAACAAAAAAACAGGCCTGTGAGAATCAGCAAAATGAATAGCCCAAAAGATAAATTTGGATATAAAGACAGAGCAGCGGATAAAAATATAAATTCTGGGGAGGTGAAGCACTGAGTGTGATAAAGGGACTAGCACTTAGCTGTATTGTTATTTTTTTTTTTTGAGTTGGAGTCTCACTCTGTCGCCCAGACTGGAGTGCAGTGGCCACTCCCGGCCACCGCAGCCTCGACCTGCTGGACTCTGGCGATCCTTCGGCCTCAGCCTTCCGAGTAGCTGGAACTACAGGCGCGTGCTACCACGCCCAGCTGATTTTTTGATTTATTGTAGAGATGAGGTCTCGCTTGCCCAGGTGGGTCTCGAACCCACGGGCTCAGGTAATCCACTCACCTCAGCCTCCCAAAGGCGAGGGATTACAGGCTGAGCCACCGAGCCCACCTGTATTGTTATTTTTGTTAACACTTAGAGAACAGTGAAAAAGAAAAAGAAGTTATCGGAAACTCAGTGATATCATTAAATTGGGAAGATTAGAAATGTTTGTTATCCAAAGGATACTCACCCTCAGGGTAAAAGAAAACTGACCTGGGATAAATAATGTTGGTTAGTAAATTGTTTTCCGAAAGCGTAATAGCAAGCTGGCTGATAGAAGCAAGAAAAGAAGAGGAATTAATCAGTAATAAAGAGGCATGATGATTGAATAAGTAGAAGTTTTACAAGATCCTGTGGCAGACAGAACTTAGGAAGGCTCCCATGATCCCTTTCTACAGAACTGCACAGTTTGGAAGTACAGGTATGGCCATAAATGTGACTTGCTTCTAACCAACAGCAAAAGGATGTGATGCGTGTGCTTGAGTGCCTGTATAAGAGTATATGCAAAGAGTATATGCATATGCAAAGAGTATATGCATAATAGTATATGCATATGCAAAGAGTATATGCATATGCAAAGTATATACATAAAAGTATATGCATATGCAAAGAGTATATGCAAAGGCCTTTCAAGAATATTTCCCTTGCTTTCGGACTTCAAGAAGCAAGCTACTATGTTGTGACCTGCCCATGTTAGGAGGCCCACAGACCATGAACTATAAACAGCCTCTGGGAGCACAGAGCGGCATCTGCCTAATGACCAGAAAGAAACTAAAGACCCTGGACCTATAATCACGCAGAGCTAAACTCTGCCAACAACCTCAGTGAGCTTGGAAGTGAATCCTTCCCCAGGCAAGCCTCTGCTGAGATCACAGCCCTTGCCAAAACTTAGCAGGAAACTCTGAGGATTTAGCTACTTTGGGCCTGAAAATCTTTCCCATAGAAACTGTGAGATAATGAATGTGTGCTGTTTTAAGCTGCACTGTTCCTTTTCATGTCTGTACTAGTCATCTATTGCTGAGAATTGACATAGCAGCAATAGATGACTAGTACAGACATGCAAAGGAACAGTGAGGTCGTTTCTAGCCTGGTGGAAACACAATTGCACTTGAGCGGTAAAGGCACTTTATCATTCTGAGTCTTGGTTTACTTTACTCACGGAATGAGGGAGTTGGACAAGAATGACTCCCATGTCTGTTGTAGGATTTTTGTCCCCCTGTGCAATTGTATCTTATTCTAGGCACAAAGGCAATCATTTTTTCACATACTGTCACTTTGATATTTCTAAATTCTTTATTGTTATTCCCATTCTAAAAGATGAAAGTCCTAAGGTTAGAGGATTTTCTGTGTACAACTTCTTGCAAACAATCTCAGATATAATATGGTTGGCAGTTTTTTTAGTGGTCAGTCTTGAGCAATGATAATTAGATCAAACTTTGGAAAACCATTGCATTACAAAGTTGATGTATTTTTTTTTACTACTAATTATAGTTATGCTCTGCCTTTTTTAGTTTAAAATGTAATTGTCCACCTTTCTATAGAAAAAGAAACAGGGAAAACTTTTCTGTTACTCAGTGCTCGATGGTACCCTTCTACATGTTCACTTCATGTCACTTGTGTGACAGATGAGAAATAGCTCAAACATTTTCTCACTTGCCTAATTTGCCAGTTTCTGATTTTCAAAAGTAGATTTTAAATGTGTAAAAAGATGACTTCCAATATTTGATTAGTGCAAAAGGAATCGTATGAATGTATTTCTGTGAAAGCCTAATATAAGAAGTACCCAAACTTTCCCAGGAAATCAGGAAAGGCTTGACCTGAACTGGATCTTACAGGATGAATAAGCATCTTTCTGATGGAGAAACATGAAGGCAGAGCTGGAGAGTGTTTTAAAAACAAGAAAAAAGCATGTTCAGGTTTCAGAATTTCCAAGGGGCAGGCAACAGAACACATGAAGCTGGATGTTAGGTATTGTGGGTTTGTGTAGTCGGATGTTATGATGTCTTTCTGTGTTTACTTGCTTGGGGTCCAGTTGGAGCAAGCACTCCATAAATATTAGGTGAGTGGCTGGCCAAATAGCTGAACTAGCAAATAAGGCTGGCGATATGTATGGGAGAGGTTGTGGAGAGCCTGAGTCAGACTGAGGAACTTGTGTTTTCATCCTCTTAGCTAAAACCCGTTGCAATGATTAAGTTTGTAGTATTTTCATTTGGGGATTCTCTTTGATGGATTTTTAAATGTGTTTTATGAGATTTGAGTCTATGTACTTTCCCCCCAGTGTTTCACAATATTATGTACTAAGAACTATTGACTCACATTTCACTTTTGCAAGGTAATGGCTGTGAAACTTAAGTCTATGTCAGAATGATATGAAGAGGTTGTTTAAAATGATTGCTAGGCCACATCACATAGTTTCTGATAGGTCTGGAGTGGGGTTTGAGAATCTGCATTTTTAACCAGATCCCAGGTGCTGCTTATGCCCCTGGACCAGAGACTACACTTTCAAAAACCCACGCTTAGTTATCTCCACTACAAGTTATTAGGCGGTTAACTGCTGTTGTGCCTTTTAAAAATTATAAAATATTTTTAGCAGACTCATACAAACAAAAATTTCAAGCAGACGTGGTTATCTTCTTATTGCCTTTGAAAGCTATCAGATTGCAGGTGTAATCAATATTATGAAACTGGTACGTGCCCGCAATTTCATTCATATGGTAAATTCCATTTTTCCTCACTAAGGAAACAAACCTTTCGTTGAATCTTCAAGAGAGAATAATTATTTTGATGGGAATGCTCACCCCTAATTTAGGGGTTTATGTGTTGTTATTGTTATGAAACATAACAGTTTCTTACATGGGGACTCACCTGTGAAGAACTCGTTCTGCTTTAGAAAATCCAGTGAGTGATCATGGTATCTCCCCTGCCAGGTAAGTATTAATAAGCATCACTCTTGATTGTTAATATTACTGAGGATTGTATAGGCCTATGGCCTGAGTGTATCGTTTGAACAAAAATGACCATATCTATTATTTAAAAAATGCTTTTCAGAGAAGGTTTGTCCACACTTGTTCTATGTAAACTATTTTACAACACTGAACATCTATGTAACATTGAAGTATGTGTTCTCACAGAAAATTTTGTAGGAATAAACAAATATGACAGCAAAAAAAAAAAAAAAAAAAAGAAAATCCAGTGAGTTCTACTGGTTTGCAAAGATGCCTCAACTTTCCACAATACTCTCCAAATCCCATATAGATGAGCCAGGACCATGTGGATTTACCATTACCGCCAAGTCCCAAATCTCTCTGCAAAGTACTGTTTTCCCCACTTGCTGTGAGTAAGAACAGCTGCCCCCTTTGTCTCTGCCTTTGAAGCCAATGCATATGCCTGAGTGATTAACTAGAGGCTGGTGTTGGCTCTTCATGTGCTAAAGAGGGTGGAGGGATCTAACCTGGGGCTTGCTTGCTGGTCAAGCACTCGCCCTGGAGGCAGATTAGAAAGTGTGATGCTCAGCCCTCCAGGTATGGAGTTCCTATCTCTCTGACTCTTTTCAGGAAATCTACTTGGTAGACGCACTGTCAAACTCACTTCTACCAGTAAAATATGCAAACCCCCCCCCCCCCCCGCAAAAAATCCAGCTGCTCTGAGTAGAGGAGATTTTTGACATGTGGGCAGCATAGGAATAAGACAGGGATTCAAATCTGGCCAAAGAAAAAATTTAGATAAACAAAGACAATTGGCAACACATGGGAGTATAAGAAATCTCATTATAAAGTCCCTACTGGGCCCACATAACTTATCTTGTCGCCCACAGGAACAGACGTTTTTTTTCTCAATGGTCACATTGAAAGGGTTGGGAATCGGTGATCCTTTTTCCGCTAATTGGATGTGATTGCAATAGTGAATTAACACTTTCTACTTCCAGTTCATTTTGTTTCAGTGAATGGCACAGGTGATATTCACCTGTCAAGTATTTACTTATGTTTGTTCCAAATTGTGTTTGAGGAAGAGAGTGGGTGGGAAATCAAGCCAATTCTTGATTCGAGAACAGTGTGTATTCTCTTTACTTAGAGAGTTGAAAATTTATCATGACATATGCTGGCTGCACAGTCAAAACTTATCACCACCCACAACTTTGGAAGTACGACAGGATAGCTCTGTGGGAGCCACTTCCTCGGCAGATGCAGTTTGATATGTCAGTGGCAGAACCTGAGAACAGCAAAGAGGTAAACTTTTTAGCTGGGCTTTCCATATATAGGGTGGCTGGGGAGATATCATCAATCTCTCCTTGTAAAATAAAAACAGGAACTGTTTTATAGAGTCTATAATTCTCTGATGAGATTTGATCATGATTTTAATTAAGGTGAAATTAATCAATCTTAATATTAGATTTTAAGTTGAAATTCACCATTCTTAATAATAGATTTATACTGTCCTGAGATGCAGATAAAGAGGAAAAATTTATTCAAGTCCAGCAAATTTTGTTGGATTTTATCACAAATATTGGAAATATTTTTTCCTCCGGATTATTTACTATTTTGCTTACACAATTCTTTTTGAGACTTAATACTGAAGTTGACATAAAGATATCCTATGGCTTCTACTGTCAGAGCATCATGTCACCTAATCTAAAGGTTAAAATTTTATCTAATAGAATATTTTAAATATTTATGCCCCTTATCAAACATTGTGACCCTTTTTTAGATCATAAATGTTTCAATGGATTAATTCTGAAACCACTTTAGAGTATGTGGTGTCAGCATCTTTTTCGGGTCGCCTTCTTGAAATTTTCAAACTCTGACTATAAGATCTTTCTTCCTGCATTGGATGCTGGTCATTAAAATTTGGTACTTCTCTGGTCAAAACTCTCTGGCCTTTTAATGATTCGCCATTTCTTGTCAATTTCTCCCCTGCATCTGTTCACCATTTCATTTGTGTCACTAATTTTTTTTTTATTTCTAAATGAAAGGCCTGGATCAATACACGTGTGCAAGTGTTTTTAAAAATTGAAGTAAATCTTAGCTTCTTTAAAAAAAATTTGCACATTGCATTTTTTCCCCAGTGTTTGTTCTTGTCTTTACATCCTCCTGACATTTCTCTTGCCTTTCCAGTGACATTTTTCTTCTCTCTCTGTTCCTTTCCTTCACTGTTTCTCTTCCTGCAAGCCTGTCTGACTCCGTGGTGCTCGAGATATCAATTCTGAATTTAAATGATTTCTTAAGTCTTTATTTCTATTTCTGGTTTCTCACCTGTTTGCAGGTGAAGGTGGTTAGAAAGATTGAATGGCCAGAAACACAGAAACTTTCCCCACATGGAACGAAAACCAGAAAATGTTAAATTATATCCAATTTTAGATTTTCCAAACCTTCATTTTCCCTGTCTCCACATGTCTTAATCTCCATACTTCGTTCCTATCTACAGCAGCAGAGTACACATTTTATGCGTATACTTTGGCAATAAGCAGAGTAACAAGAATGAAACAATAAAAAAATTAGCCCCTCTGAAAACTACCGTGGTTTTCTACAGTAAGCGTAAGTTAAAGGCCATATAGATATTTACCTGAAAATAAATCACAAGATGAACCACAGACCAACGTGATGCATCAAACTATGAACTTAGAGGATTTGAACAACATATACTCTATATTCATTTGGAGGTTTTTATTTTTTTATTTTTTATTTTTTATTTTTGAGTTGGAGTCTCACTCTGTCGCCCAGACTGGAGTGCAGTGGCCACTCTTGGCCACCGCAGCCTCTACCTGTTGGGCTCCAGCGATCTTTCCGCCTCAGCCTTCCAAGTAGCTGGAAGTATAGGCACGTGCTACCACACCCGGCTAATTTTTTTGATTTATTGTAGAGGTGAGGTCTCGCCAAGTTGCCCAGGTGGGTCTCTAACCCGTGGGCTCAGGCAATCCACTCACCTCAGCCCCCCAAGGCACGGGATTGCAGGCTGAGCCACTGAGCCCGGCTATTTGGAGGTTTTTATAAAATAACACTTCACCCCAAAAAAGCAGAAGTAGAAGACAGATGATGTAATATATATATATATATGTTATTTCAAGTGATCTTTAAAAATTGGTTTAAAAATTAAAATATCTGTTAAGCAACTAACATGCCACATATTGGAATGTCAATGGAGATATATTGAACTATTTGGATATATTGAACTATATGTTGTATATAATTTATATATATAAAAGATGATATTCCTAGTAGGACATAGAAAGAAATGAAGAAAGTTATTATAGCAAATTTGTACTGTTTTGTAAGTGGTCTTGGAAATACATAAGTATATTAGTAGATCTCTAGGTTATATTTATTATAGTGTTAGCAAAATAGTATCTGAACATTAGAGTCAATACAATGATTTGGGAAAAATATAGGTCTGCAGAGCAAGGTTGGGTTCTAGCCCAGTCTTAACCAAGAAGTAACCGACAGACCTGCAAAATGACAGTCTCCGTAGATACATAACAGGGAAATGTGTAATTGTCAGGAGTTTTTTTGTATATATAAAGTAACACTTCATCCACCTGTAAGTTGCTTCTTAACCAAAGTCATTAACTAGACACAAGCCAGGAAATGTGCAAGAACGCTCTGAGCATCTAAAATATTTCATCACTCTATATACTTTATTCATGGGTTAGACTCTCAGTTTTTGATTAAAAAATGAATTATTGTTATTATTTATGATTCTCATAATCTCAGTTGTTCTGTCCACATGAAGCCAGAAATGGAAAATATATAGAAGAAAAAGACAGTCTTAATCAGACATGTCAGACATAACTCAAATGATAAAAAGTGACTGATGAACAATTCATAATAAAAGAACAGACAAAAATACCGATAGCATAAATAAGGACACAAAAACCTCTAACTATCTATGGCCATGTAATTTGAGAAAAACATTTGAACACACTTTCAATAGACCTTAGAAGTAATGCTATATTTCCAAATAGTTCAATATATCTCCATTGACATTCTGATATGTGGCATGTTGGTTGCTTAACAGATATTTTAATTTTTAAACCAATTTTTAAAGATCACTTGAAATAACATTTTAAATATAAGGCATTTTAAGGTAAATATTATAATCTCATTTACAGTTGCAGAAACTGGGAACTGTACAGTTTGCTCAAGTGGTAAGAGCCAAGTGACAGAGCTAACCCTAATGTTCTCTAAAAACAGCATTCTTTCCACATCTGACTTGAAAACAATTTTCTTTAAAAGATTGAATTACATCCATTTTTCTGTTTAATCAATCATGAAAATATATAACCTGTTTTAGAAACACTTCCTATCCAAATCATTGCAGTAATTTATAACTTCTAGTTAATATGGTGAATACAGCCAGTTACTGTAAAAATGGAGGCCCTATGCTTTGGTTTTGTATAAAAGTGTGGTCTGAATTTGAATTACATGCATTGCTGCAGGATGTTATGCCAGGTAACTGCAAAACTGCCCTCCCAACCTAGACCTCTACTAAAAACAACTGCTAATGGAGTGAAGCTTAGAGCAAATAATTACATATGTGTAAGGTAACCCCTAGCTATGGAATAAATGGTAGACACAACAAGTTGTGAACCTCAGAGGAAATACATTTTTAAAAAAGTCTACTTATAATTATGTCCTAGTGATATTTCACAATATCAAAGATAAAGACACAAATTTTGACAAATTATAAAGGAAATAAGACACTTTACCTAAAATGAAATGAAAGCCAGACTCACAGCCAACTTCTCCTTAAGAACAACTGATGCCAAAAGACAATAGAATAACCATTTAAAGTGCTTAAGAAAGATAGTCATTTATAATTCTATACAAAATAAACTATTGTGAAGAAGAAAAGTGATTACAGAATGACAGAATGTGAATACTGAGTAGCAAGAGACAGAAAACATGAAAAAATTAAAAAAATAGTGAATTAGGGATGATTTGAAAACAAAACAGACAACATAGTAGACAACAAATCATGAGATGAGCTGGGCACAGTGGCTCACGCCTATAATCCTAGCACTTTGGGAGGCTGAGGTGAAAGGATTTCCTGAGCTCACAGGTTTGAGACCAGCCCAGGCAACTTGGTAAGACCTCAACTCTACAATAAATCAAAATATTAGCCGGGCATGGTGGCGTGTGCCTGTAGTTCCAGTTACTTGGAAGGCTGAGGTTGAAGGATAGCCTGAGTACAGCAGGTTGAGGCTGCGGTGGCCGTGAGTGTGCCACTGCACTCTAGCCTGGGCAAGAGAGTAAGACTCCAACTCAAAAAAAAAAAAATCATGAGATGAAGAAAGTTAGTGTGTTTGGGAAACTTAAAGCATTCTAAGTACCTTTCATTATATTTAGGAGGTAGCTAAACACACTGACTAGATAAAACTTTGTTAAGGACACAGAGTAATATGCAATGTTAACTCCTAATACAAAATGCCATGAAAAATATAAAGTCAAAGAATATAAGAGGAAGGAAAAATATCATTATTTGCATATGCTATGTCTAGCTACACTGAAAATCCAAGAAATTATACAGGCATACTTTTAGAATATAATAGAATGCATCAAGGTTGCTGAACATAAAGTCAAAATTATTCTCAATCCCAATATTTACAGTTTGAAAAATAAAATAATTTTAAAAAATCAAATTTATAGTACTAACAAAGTTTCTATTGTACCAAGAGATTTCTCCTAGATATCGTAAGAGCTGTGCTTGTCTTTTATAGAGATGACTATTAAATTTATTGAATTATATAAAAGGAGACTTGAAAAATGGAGAGCTGTAACATTCATAGATAGAAGTATTCAATAATATAATAATTCAAATTCTTCTCAAAGCAACATTGTAGGATGTTATTTACCCGCTAATCAATCTGCAAACGAAGTCTAATTTCTAACAGTTTTATTCACAGTATTTGATGTATATATTTGAAATTTTTATAGAAAAATGAAGATCTATGATGAGCCACATGATTCTAAGGAAGAATCAAGGAGTGGGGAATTATCATGTCAGATGCCAAACTATATTATAAAATTAAAGAAATTAAAGGAGTTAGTCACAAATACAGGGATAGCAAAATAGATCAGTGGAACAGAGTAAAGAGCCTGGAAATAGACCCAAGCATATGGGGGAAAGTGATTTATTACAGAAATGGAATTACCAATCATTGGGGAAATAAAGGATTTTTCACCAAATGATTTTGGGGTAGCTGGCTTTTCTTAAAAAACAAGTTAAGTATTTTAAATAATCATATCAGACACAAAAGTTAATTGGAGATGAATTAAAAATGTAAATATGAAAAATAAATGTTTAGAACATTTGTTTAGAGCTAATATGAAAGTGTAGTTTTAAGACACCCCAGTGAGTAAATACTACTTATGAAAGGTGTAAAAGGAGATGTAATACTTTAATAGAAAATATTGGATAATTCTGACCACATGAAGATCAAATCGTTTGCATGATGGAAGACAACATAACAAAAGTAAAAGAAAAAGAGAAAAGAGCGGAAGAACAATCTCAAAAAGACGAGTTTCCAGAATATGATTTTAAAAACCAACAGATAAATATTAAAAAAAATACCAATTCACAAATTAGCGATGGCTATGACTAGAGTATTCACAAAAAGTGAATCCTGAATGTTTGCAAAACATAGGACAAGATCCTTAAGTTTCCTAGTACTCAAGCACATACAGATTGAAACAAGGTAACAGTGGACATCCCTAGATTGCCAAGAAATGTAGACGTGTAACAATTCTAGTGTTTCAAGGTCCTGAAGAGGAGGAGAGCTACATCAGCATTTGTCTTGGTTTTGACCGTTTCATAATTGACCTGTCAGCATTTAGAAGCATTAGCTGGCTGTACTACAGTGTGGGTGGTGATGGGAAAGGGAAAATAGAAAAAGAAGATTTCCTTAGTGATGAAATAGATGTGCCAAGAACTTAGTCTAAAAAAAAAAAAAAAGCCAATTGTTTAAGTAATTCTCCAACTGGGCCTGATATAACACTGGTCCTAAACATGTCAATATTAGGGTTTTTTTTTCCTTTTGAGAGACAATGAAGAATGGCCAGTGTTTATAAACAAGGTAGTCAAATCTTGCTAAAGTCTTCTCATGATCCTTATATACTGATGACAAATGAGTAATGCAGACAGCTCTTGTCAGAGATCCTTTAGGTAAACTCCTTTGACTTTTTAAATGCATTTAAAGACCTTCTCCTGGATGACAAAAGAAAGTAAAATAAAAATGAATGAGATTTAAATGTCGGTAAAATCGGTAGTCAGAAAGAGGAAGTAAAGGGCCAGTACAGGCTTCCCTTTTGCAGGACTGGAGTGTGGGTGAACAAGCTGAATAGGAATTTGAGGCCAGGATCCTCCTCCTGTCTTCTGCCTCCTGCCACAGAGCAAATACTGCCGTCTCTGGGGCGCAGAAACAAATCCCTCTGCCAAATACAGATTGCCCACTTTAGCCAGAGATGTGAACATTATGAGAATAAAAACTAGACACTGAATTGTCAGACTCTTTAAGCAGTCTCTGTTCTTGGTGTTGTGAAATGTCTACCTATTTGCAATCAAATAATAAAAGTACTGTTTAGCTGGCAGATGAGAGGTCTTTCAAAGATCAGCAGACTATCCATCAGGTAGTTGGACAACACTTGCAAAATTGTGTTTGTTTTTGGACAAAGCTATAATTTTTATACTGCTTACTCTACAGACAAAGCTCCATAATGATGATGGCCAAACACCACATCTCAGCCATAGATGGTAAAATGAAGTGTGTTTAGCCTGGAGCAAAGAGGCTTGGTTGAAAGGAAAAGAGAATGGAGATATAATAAAACCAATACCAACTCACATGTATTGGATACTTGTGACTGGCCAAGAACTGTTATGCCCTTTGTATATATTAAGTCACTTACGCCTCACAATAATCCCATGAAATAATTTCCATTATTATTCTCACTTTAATAAATCAGGATTTATTAATGTAAAGGTCTCGGGAAAGTATTAGGCCCTGTAAAATTTTAATGAAAGGAGTTGATAATAATGGTGAATATTCTTGTTGTCAACTAATGCTTCCAATTGTAAGAGAAAGGTTTAGACCTTTTTCTAAACCACGGAATAGTTTAGAGAATGCCTTGAAAACACTCTCATCCTGCCAGAAACAGCATCCTCATTTCCTGCCATGGCAACTCAATTCTAACAAAACTCATTCTTCTATGTTCTAAAGAATTTCATACATTCTAGAATTCCAAACTGATTTGAAAATTGGTCCCGTGTGAGGTACTAAATTAAACTTCTCTGTTGGCTAGTTTATATTTTCAAATGTGTCAGCTGGCTGATAGTATTCTGCAAGTTAAAACAAAATATCTATTAGATACTGATTGGTTCCAAGCAGTAGGCGAAGTTTCTGAGCTAGCAAGACATTATGTCTATCATCTCACTTGGAAGGAGAACGAGAAGCAGAAAGAGCATCTAAGTTCAGGAGAGGGACGGGATCAGGGGCATCAAGGAGGAAGAGAAGACACCTGAAGGGAGGAAATGTGAACCTTCGAAAGGGAAATTTTGTCCATCTTGACGTTTTCCTGAAGTCAACATGGGTTTACACTCATAAATAGAAGTAATTAAGTTTTTCAAAAGATATTTTTTCTGTTCATGTGAAAGACCAAAGAAGTTATTGAATTAAAAAAAAACAACACTTGAACTTTCAAAGTAGAGACTTAGAGAACGTACACATGAGTAATTGTTTATGGTCCTAACCCTAGAATGACTCAGCTGTATGACTCAGGGTTCTCATCTATAAAACAAAGAAATGACACGAAATAATTTCATGTTTTTTTCTAGACTATTTTTGAATCTTGAAAGTTTTGCTTAATGAAACCGACCATGCTGCCCATTGAAAGAGGACTGGAAATAAAAAAAAAATGTACATATCCATGATGACATATTACACAACCATAAAGAAGGACAAAATTGTGAACTTCACAGCAACCCGGATGGACTTAGAATCTATAATACTGAGTGACTTATCACAGAAACAAAGAACTGAGTATCACATGTTCTCACTTATAAACGGATCTTGAACAATTATCATAATACTATAAGAAAAGGATTGGGAGATTGCCAGGGAGTGGGGAGGCACATCAACAAGGGTACCTGCATATATATATATACATATGCACACACATATATATAAAAGAAAGTGATGTTTAGAATAGGATTAACTATCTTTTCTCTACTACTATTATCTAAGAGTTTGGCTTATTTCCTATTTATATTTTATGAAAAGTACAAAATGAAAGTATTTTTAATATACCTATTTTTTAGTTTCCTTTCTTTGTCTCTTTATTTTATTAATATTGCCTTTAAAGTAGATATCTTATTGCACCTTTAAGAGAGAGGACAATCACTTTAAAATTGGCTTACAGTTTTTTCTCAGCACAAATATTATTTGCAATAGTCAAGTGATTTGTTCTATTAAAACGCTTTATTTCTTCCTGTGAAAGTATTAAGTAAAGATAAGAAAGCATCCCGGGCTGTTTTATAATTTCCTTGCCTATTTGCATGGATGATTTTTTTTCTATGTTTACATTAATATTTGAAGCAATAAGCATATTTTAATTTGTGTGTTCTTACAGGGATAGTCACCTGATAGCCAAATGCCACTAAGTAAAATCCAAAACTTTGGTTCCTGCATGTAGGAACTCTGACATTCATGCCACTATCCTGGGTGGACTCCAAAGACTGATGAGAAAAATTCATTCTTATGTAAACATTTTTCAGTGTGAGTGCTCTATGATGAAAGGCTCTCTTTATAAAGTTTGTGGAAACAACACTTCTGAGGAGGTCTGCAGCAATTCTTCTTTAAGGAGAAACATAGTCTATAGATGTTGAACATTATCTTTAATCTATCCCATTTTAAAGTGCCATATTCAAATAGCTATCAAGTTTTGGTTCTTGTTTAAGTCACTTTATAACCATATTAATGCAGAAGAATCGTCAGTACAGTAAGAAGTTAGTTAGTTATTATCACCTAATAGAAAATAACCTAAGTAAGAAATGATAAGAAAATTTTGGTGGCTCAGGGCAATGAATAAGCAAAGACATCTCATGCTGTCTTACCCGAAGTTTACAGAAATTATCTTGTAAATCACATTTAAGCATTCTGCCTAAATTTCAGATTCCTTTATCAGCTGACATCTGTGACTATCCCAACTCTATTGTGAAAGCCCTAAATGGTCACTACTTCCACCTTTTTCATATAACCCTACCTATTTCCTGTCACACATTAGTAACAATCATAATAACAACAAATGATATTTACTGAACACTTAATTTGTGAAGAAATGGAAACTTGAAAAAAAAACACCCTCAGTATCTATTTTTTTCTCACACACTAAATCCAATGAATTAGTGAGAGTGACATCATCAAGATGATGAAACAGAAAGTCCCATACTGCCTTTCCCCAATGAAGTCAATGATGCACCAACAAAATCTGGAACAATTCTCTTTGAGAGCAATCCAGAAATCAGTTAGGAGACTCCTGAAATTCAGGTGAGTGCAAAACTATCTGACTAAAAGCTAAAAATTTGTGACACTTATTTTTCACAGCCCCTTCCCTTGGTTCAGTGCAGTGTGATTGGAAAAACAAACAAACAGACAAACAAACAAACTATCAGCTCCTGGCTTCTATTTGAAGAGGGAAACCAAAAATTGAAACATGGGTCCAACATTCACAAATTTTCAGGGTTACCTGAGGAACTTGTTTCTGTCTTATCTAAATCTAAGCACTGACAAAAAAGGGTATCAAGTTGAGGGCCATTGAGAATAAAAATAATGCTTTAGAACAGGATACAATTATGCACTCCTCTCCCTGGCTCAGGTAGAATGAGCAGGAGAAAACCTTTAGCATCTGACTTCTCCCCTGGGAGGAAAAGAGTTGGATTGTGTATCTAACATTCTGGATATTTTTTTGGGGGGTGGGGGGGCTTCCCATGGATCTGGCTTTCCTTTGTTTGTCTTGGAGTGTTGAAAGAATACTCTAGAGTCCTGAGAGCCACTGAGAATAACAGAGAGCTGGACAGCTTGTGGCAACTCCAGAGAAACTCACTACTTCTGAAATATAACAAGGCAGGCAAAAAAAACCCAAAAAAACAAAAAAAACACAAATTACGAAAAATGAAACAAAACAAAACCAACAAATTCCTCTAATTGGAAATTTACACACAAAATTCCAAAGAAAAACATATTAACAGAAAAGGTGAATGAGAAGCTCCCAGAATCTTTAGCTGAATGGACCCTTCTATGTATAAGGTCAGTTTGTAATGTTTAAAACAAGGGACTATTTTGTTAAATGTGTGAATTCCAACAAAGGGTTGTAAGACACATGATGAGTCTCAACATCTCAGTAAAGTAATTTATGAACAAAATGAGATTTTTAACAAAGAGATTAAAAATAGAGCTGAAAAATATAATAGCTAAATTAAAAAATTTACTAGAAGGCTTTAACACAAGACTTGATCAGGCAAATAACAGAATCAGCAAACTCTAAGACTGATCATTTGAAGTCAGTCAGAGGAGAAAACAAATGAAGACTGTTGAAAAAAGTTCTAAGGGACTTTTGACACATCATTAAGCGGACCAATGGACATCCAGACTCAAGAAGCTGACTAGCTTCCAACTAAAATATAAGCTGAATAAATTCACACTAAAGCATATGATAATTAAATTGTAAAAGTCAAAGACAAGGAGATAATTTTGAAAGCAGTGAGAGAAAAGTAACCTGTAACATACAAAGTAGCCTCCAAAAAACTACAAGTTGGATTTCTAAAAAAAACATTGCAGTCCAGAAGGGAAGAAGATGATATATCAAAGTGCTGAAAGAAAAAAAGAAATCAAAAACATTGCCAACCAAAAATACTACATGTGACAAAACCATCTTTCAAAAATGAAAGAGAACAAAAAAGACATTTCTGGATAAACAAAAACTGAGGGAGTTCATTATCACTAGGCATTCCTCAAAATTAAGGCTAAAGGAAGTGCTTCAAGGTGAGTTGAAGGGACACTAGACAGCAACACAAAAGCATACAAAAATATGAAGATCACAGGTGAAAATAAATACATAGACATATATAGAATACTGCAAAAACTATAATAGTGGTGCGTAAATCAATTTTATTTCTGACATAGAAGTAAAAGGCAAAAATATAAAAAAATTATAACTATAAAATGTTAATAGATACATAATATAAAAGATCTAATATTTGACATTAGTAACATAAAGAAGATAAAGCAAAAGAGTAGAGTTTTTGTATCTAATGTTTGTATCAGCTCATAATAGATTGTTTTAACTGTATAATGCTTTATATAGAGCTTGTAATAATCACAAAATAATCTATAGAAGATATACAAAACAAAAGAGAAAAGAGATCAAAACATGGCTCTACAAAAAACTCAATGAAACATAAAAAAAGACAGCAAAAGTGAAAAAGAGAGACTAGAAAAGCGAAAGACAAACAGATAAGAAACTAGATAGCAACACAAAAGTCTATGAAAATATAAAAATCAGGCGAAAGTAAATACGTAAATACAGAAAACAGCAAAACTATAATAGTGGTGCATAAATATTAAATATTTAAAAATTTAACAAAATGGCAATTGTAAGTCTTTCCTTATTGAAAATTGATTTAACTGTAAATGGATTAAACTTTATTATTAAAAGACAGAGATTAACTGAATGGATAAAATACAAGATCCAACTATGTGCTGTCTGCAAGAGACTTGTTTTAGATTTACAAATTCACAAAGGCTTAATGTTGAAGGATAGAAACAAGATATTCCATGCAAATGGCAATAAAAGAAGAGCAGAGATGGCCATACTTATATTAGACCAAGTAGACTTTAAGTAAAATATGGTTACAAAAAGCTGGATAATCCCAGAATTTGAGAGGCTGAGACGAGAGGATTGCTTGAGTCTAGGGGTTTGAGACCAAGCTAGGCAACATAGCAAGACCTCTACTCTACAAAAAAATATAAATATTTTAAAAAATTTAGACATGGTGGCATGCACCTGTAGTCCCAGCTACTCAGGAGGCTGAGGCAAAAAGATTGCCTGAGTTCAAGAGGTCGTGACTGTGGTAAGCTGTGATCATGTCTCTGCACTCTAGCCTCAGTGACAGAGTGAGGCACTGACTCAAAAAAAGAGAAAAAAAAATTACAAGAGACAAAGAATGACATTATATGATGATGAAAGGGTCATTTCACCAAGAAATATAACAATTACATAGTAGATACACCCAACATCAAAGTACTCAAATATATAAAGCAATTATTGACAGAACTGAAGGGAGAAATAGCTAGCAAGTAAATAATAGATTCTAATAACCCATTTCAATAAAAGATAGAACTTCTAGACAGAAGATTAATAAGGAAACAGAAGACTTGAATAGCACTGTGAGCCAAATGGACTAACAAACATATATAGAACATTCCATCCAATACCAGCAGATTGTACATTCTTTTTAAGTACACACAGAATATTCTCCAGTATGAATCACATGTTAGGTCACAAAAGAAGTCTTAAAAATTTTAAGAAGATTAAAATTATATCAACTATTATTTCTGCCTATAGTGAAGTGAAAGTAGAAATTAATAGCAATAGAAACATAGGAGAATTTAAAAGTATTTAAAAATTAAACAGCACATTCTTGAACAACCAGTTCATGAAAAATATCAAAAGGAAAATTAAAAAATATTTTGAGAAAAACAAAACTAAAGCACAACATACCAAAACTCATGGGATGCAGTTATAGCATTATAAAGAAGGAAGTTTATAGTCAGAAGTGCCCATATTAAAAAAAGAATATAGAGTTTAGGTGGAGGTGAGTGGATTGCCTGAGTCCAGGGGTTCAAGAACTGGGCAATTTGGCAAGATCTTTTCTCTACAATAAATAAAAAAATTATCTGGGCATAGTGGCATGCACCTATAGTTCCAGCTACTTGGAAGGCTGAGGTGGGAGGATTGTCTGAGCCCAACAGGCTGAAGCTGCAGTGGCCATGAGTGTGCCACTGTATTCACCCTGAGTGATAATAAATGAAATAGAGAATAAAAATAATAAAAAAAGTCAATAAAGCTAAAAATTGTCCTTTTGAAAAAATCAACAAAAATTGACAAATAATTAACTATAATAAGAAAGGAAAAAGAGAGATTAAAAAAAAATAAAACCAGAAATGAAAGAGGAGATGTTATAATGAATGTCATAGAAATATGAAGAATTTTAAGAGACTACTATGAATAATTACACCCCAACAAATTGTATCACCTAGAAGAAATAAATTTATAAAACTATACAATCTACCAAAACTGATTTATGAAGAAATAGAAAATCTGAACTGAACTATAACTAGTAAGGAGAATATTTCCAAATTAAAAACTCCCAACAAAGAAAAGCCCAGGACCAGAGAGCTTTAGCAATTAATTCTCCCAAACATTTCTAGAATTAATGCCAATCCTTCTTAAACACTTCAAAAAACCAAAGAAATGGGAAGACCTCCAAACTCATTTTGTATGTCTAATATAGTCATGATACCAAAACTAGAAAAAAGATGCAGCAAGAAAGAAAACTACATGTTATTTTTCCTGGTGAACACAGATGCAAAAATATATAATAAATTACTAGCAAACTGAATTCAACAGCACTTTAACTGGATCATATACAATGACTAAGTGAAATTTATCCCTGAGAATGCAAGGATGGTTCAGCATACAAAAATAAATCAATGTGATATGCCATAGTAACAGCATGATGGATAAAACAAACAAATACACATAATCATCTCAATACATATGGAAAAAGCATTTGACAAACATCATCACTCTTTCATTAAAAAAACTCATCAATTAGAAACAGAAGGAAATTATGACAGTATAATAAAGACTACTTACGAAAAGCTCACAGCTAACATCATACTCAGTGATGAAAACCTTTACTTTTCCTCTCATGTTAGAAACAAGGCAGGGATGCTCACTCTTGCCATTTTTACGTAACATTATAAAGGAAATCCAAGCCGGAGAAATTAGACAAGAAGAGATAAAAGATGTCCAAATCAAAAAGGAGAAAAGAAAATTGTCTCACTTCTCATATGACACAATGTTATATACTGAAAACCCTAAAAGCACCACCACCACCAACAACAAAATAGAACGAAGAGGCACATTCAGTGAAAAGTTGCATGATAGTCAATCAACATACAAAAATCAGCTATATTATTATACATTGACAACGAACAATCTGAAGGAAAATTAAGAAAACAATCTCATTTTTAATAGCACAAAAGAATAAAATACTTAAGAATAAATTTAAACAAGGATGTAAAAGACTTGTATGCTGAAAAGTATACAACATTGCTAAAAGAAAATGAAAAAGATACAAATAAATGGAAAGACATTCCATGTTCATGGATTGGAGAACTTAATATTGTTTAAATATTCACACTATCAAAAGCAATCTACTGATTCAATGTAATCCCTATCAAAATCCTATTGCAATCTTTTTGTCAGAATAGGAAAAAAATAATATTTACACAAATATAAAAGACTCCAACTAGTCAAAACAATCTTGAGAAAGAAAAACCAAGCTTGAGGACTCACACTTCCAGACTTCAAAATATTTGAGAAGAGACTAAAAAAAAAACCCAACCAGGATCTATCTATTAAAAAATTGTGTATTTATTATTACATGTAAATGTCAGTCACCTTCAAAGTACTCTCTGTGTGATGCAATCTACCTATCAAGACAATTTTTTCACTGCTCAAAACAGTTTTTGGACTCATTAGTTTGGATGCCTTTTAGTTCTTCTGTCATTTTTTGTTTCATTTTTTCCACATCAGCAAAACGTTTCCCTTTGAGGACTCTTTTCATCTGTGAAAACAAAAAGTTGCTTGGGGCAAGATTGGGTAAATAGGGAGGGTGGGGCATGAAGGTCATGCCATTTTTGGTCAAAAACTGCTGAACACTCAGTGCAGTGTGAGCAGGTATGCTTATAATCATTCATCCAGAAATGGGCAAACATGTTGAAAGAATCACAAAAAAAACCAAAAAAAACCCCAAAAAAAACCTCAAGTGGAGCCCAACCTCTTGCAACAAAACTAGCTGGTATACTGATGCCAATGAATTCCTGGAACACTTACCTTGTGAGGAGAGCCTGTACTACAAGGGGCTCACCCTCCACAAAATAATTGCTTTTTTTGTTGTTTTTTGTGGGGTCCTCCCTCATATTACAAAGCTACAAAAATAAAACTAGTATGTTCCTGGTATGAATCTGATATAAACCAATGAAATAGAGAGCCCCAAAATAAGCCATGCACACACAGTCAAATAATCTTCAACAAAATTGTCAAGACTACACAATGAAGAAAGGGCAGTCTTCTCCACAAAGGACGTTGGAAACTAGACTTTCCATGTGAAAAAGATTAAAATTAAGTTCTTATCTTAAACCAAGGGTCCCCAACCCCCAGGCTATGGACTAGTATGGGTCTGTGGCCTGTTAGGAACTGGACCACACAGCAGGAGGTGAGCAGTGGGTGAGCAAGGGAAGTTCCATCTGTATTTACAGCCACTCCCCCCTGAGCCCTGTACTCTGTCAGATCAGTGGTGGCATTCGATTCTCATAGGAGCATGAATCCTATTGTGAACTGTGCATGCAAGGAACAAGAGATCTAGGTTGCATGTTCCTTGTGAGAATCTAATGCCTGATGATCTGAGATGGAGCTGTGAGACGCTGATGCTAGCGCTGGGGGGTGGCTGCAAATACAGATTAACATTAGCAGTGAGGTTGGACTGCCGAGAGACCACAATAACTCCATTGCTTGCAGACTTGTATCAAAACCCTATCTGTGAGTAGCAAGTGAGTTGATGTACTTCAGTTGGACAGCTGCATCTGGTGGCAGGCTTTAAGTCAGAATCCAGCACTTACTTTAGTCCACACCTGACGTGCCCATTATTTCTTTTACTGCT
This sequence comes from Tarsius wallacei, assembly GCA_963574415.1. NCBI lineage: Eukaryota > Metazoa > Chordata > Mammalia > Primates > Tarsiidae > Tarsius > Tarsius wallacei. Next base: position 33,679 of record CAUYQG010175046.1, read on the forward strand.
TCCATCTGTGCCTTTTTTTAAATGGTAAATTGCATTATTTTTGAATTATATATGTAAATAATAGTAGAAATCAAGTGCACAATGAATGTTATATGCTTGAATCATCCCCAAACCATCCCTCCTCCTACCCTCCCACTGCTGGTCCATGGATAAATTGTCTTCTCTGAAACCAGTCCCTGATGCCAAAAAAGATGGGAACAGCTGTCTTAAACCATATGCAAAAGTCCACTCAAAATGGAATAAAGACTTACATGGAACAGCTGAAACTATAAAACTCTAAGAAGATATGTAGGGGAAATCCCTCATAACACTGGCCTTGGTAATAATTTCTTAGATATGACATTAAAAGCACAGACAGAATAAAGAAACAGACAAGTGAGACTTCAACATCAAAGGTTCTGCACTGCAAAAGAAGCAATTCACAGTGTGAAAAGGCAACCTAGGTGAGGGAGGAAAATATTTGCAAATCACATATCTGACCATAGGTTTTTTTTTTTTTTTTAACTGGAGTCTTATTCTGTGGCCCAGGCTGGAGTGCAGTGGCATGCTCACGGCCACCGCAACCTCAATCTGCTGGGCTCAGGCAATCCTTCTGTCTCAGCCTTCCAAGGAGTCAGAACTACAGGCATGCACTATCACGCCCAGATAATTTCTGATTTATTGTAGAGATGAGGTCTCTCCAAGTTGTCTGGGCTGGTCTTGAATCCGTGGGCCCAGGCAATCCACTCGCCTCAGCCTCCCAAAGTGCTGGGATGACAGGCTGAGCCACGGAGCCCGGCCCCCAATAATAGGTTAACATCCAAAATACATAGGAAACTTTTACAGCGTCATCACAAAAAACCTAATTAACAAATGAGAAACAAGTATAAGTAGACATTTCTTCAGCAAAGACATTCAAATGGCCAAAAGGAATATGAAAAGATGTTCAACATCACTCATAGTCAGAGAAATGAGTAGCGATCACTTCACGCCTGTTAAGATGGCCATTGTTTTAATAACAAACAGAAAATAACAGATGTTGGTAAGGATGTGGAGAAATTAGCGCCCTTTTGCACTGTTGGTTGGAATGTAAAATGGTATAACTGCTACAGAAAACAGTTTGCAGTTTACAAGAAATTAAAAATGGAACTACCATGTTACTGAGCGATTGCACTTCTGAACATCAAACCCAAGGATTGAAAATCGATGCACTACCACATTTACTGTAGCAATATTCACAGTAGTCAAGATATGAAATCAATCAATCTAAATGTCCACTGATGGATGAACGGATAAAGAAAATGTGTATCCATAGTAAAGAATATTATTCAGCATTAAAAAAGAAGAAGATCCTATCATAAGCAGCATTGTAGATGAACATGGCAGATAGTCTGCTTAATAAAATAAGCCTATTACAGAAGGACAAACATTACATGATTCCGCTTGTACACGAGGTATCTAAAGGAGCCAAACCATACAAACAGAGAGTAGAATGGTGGTTGCTAGGTACTGGGGGAGGGAGAAAGCAGGAATCGCTCTTTGGTGGGTATAAAGTTCCAGCCGTGCAGGATGAAAAAGTTCTAGGTATCTGCTCTTCAACAATGTGCATGTAGTCAAGAATAATATACCATACACTGAAGTACATGTTAAAAGTGTAGATTTCATATCATATGTTTTTTGCAACAAGAAAACATCCAGTGAGATCAAGACTATTGTTAAGCCTGTTACGGATGAGAAAACTGAGGTTTAGAGAAGATGTCTAACCTTTGTTTCTACCTTTGACATACAGTTTCAGTCATCTGAGATGTTCAATCCTCTTCTCCGCCAAGCCATTTTCCCTTAAACTTTGTTCAGTGTTCAGCTATATATACTTCATTCAGCCCTCTCTCTGATTCCACATTCACTGAGTCTCGTGGTCAAAATCTTACTCTCTTTCTCCAGAGAACCCTGAAGAATTTTCGTTATAAGTGCTCATGAAAGATCAATCTAACTAACTATCTTTTATGGAACATAAATACGCTCTGACTAATATGCTTTAGTTCTTTGGGACTAAAGGTATTTCCCTTCCTTCTTACAAAGTTTCAAACACACAGAGTTAAAAGCACTGTTCACAGCTGTAGACCTGACTGATTGATAAGGACTCAGAAAAGTCATGATGTAGTAAAATCCAATTCGAGAGCTTTTTCCAGAAATTTCATTCTAATATGTTAAAAAGGTGAAAGAAAAGGGAGTGTTTCCCCATTGAATACTCCTGTAGACAACTTTGGCAAGAATTTATTTTATGCCTGATATTCTTAAAAATCATCACCTTGATGATGAAGGTGATGATAATGTGAGCAATTTAACTTCTTGGCTCCCAGGATTTGGTTTCCTCTACTATCGGGAGGCACGCATTATTGCAGACTTGTAATTCTTTCATCTCACTTCTCTGAGTCTTAGAACAGTGTCTACAAGTACTATACAATTCTGTTAGTGAAGCACAATGTAATTTTCTCCTTCAGACCAAGAATCTAGCAAGTGGTAGAGGGTTTAAGAATGGTATTCTATTGCGACCTATCGCAGAAACAAAGAACCAAATACCACATGTTCTCACTCATAAACGGGACCTGAACATTACTCACAATAGCACAAGGAAGGGGTCAGCAGTTGTGGGACCCTGCCAGGGTAGGGAAGAAGGGCGAGGGCATGTAACAACACAAAGGGTACCTAGTCCTAAACCAGGGGAAGTGAGGACTAATTGGAGGTCCAAACTATTCCTAACATAGATGACTTATGTAACTAATCCTGACTTGTGGCCCACATTTTTACAATAACATAAAGTTAAAAAAAATAAATAAAAAGTTTTTTTTTGTTTTGAGTTGGAGTCTCGCTCTGTCGCCCAGACTGGAGTGCAGCGGCCGCTCCCGGCCACTACAGCCTCGACCTGCTGGGCTCCGACGATCCTTCCGCCTCAGCCTCCCGAGTAGCCGGAATTACAGGCGCGCGCTACCACGCCCGACTGATTTTTTGATTTATTGTAGAGATGAGGTCTCGCCAAGTTGCCCAGGCGGGTCTCGAACCCGCGGGCTCAGGCAATCCACTCACCTCAGCCTCCCAAAGCGCGGGATGACAGGCTGAGTCACCGAGCCCGGCTATAAAAAGT
>CAUYQG010175047.1:0-39607 GCA_963574415.1 Tarsius wallacei
TGAGGGGGATGGGATTAATGGTGGTGGGTATCTGTCTGGGGATGGGGAGACACCTCTTATCAACAAGGGTACCTGAACGAAACATTTTTGTATGCCTAACCCCTAACTGTACCCCACAATAACATAATAAAAAAATAAAAAAATAAAAAAGTTATTCAATATAAAAAAAAAAAAATGCGTGCTTTGCTCTGCATGTTTGGTGTGAGGCAACCCTAATGCCTCCCTGGAGGAGGGGCTCCTGGGAGAGAACCCTGCTTCCACTACCTCCCCTCATTTGGACTTCAAATGCCAGGGTTGGAAGACACTGAGAAGTCTCATTGATTGGTTCCTGTCAGTTTAGGAAGGAGGCTAACTTCAGAGAGCTTTCCTGGGCTCTCTCCAGTTTTAATCCAAGGAGACTCATAGAAACAGTTTCTTTTGGACAAAAGACTTGAGTGTATATGTCAGGCTTCTGCCTTGAAATTCTTCCTCACATATGTGAAATTTTATTTTGAGTATGAGGAGGAACAATTTCCTTCCTTTATCAATAAAAGCTCAGGAATGTCAAGACACCCTTAGAGATCCCTTTAAGGGTGCAGAGAGGTTGGGGCTCAGAAACCATTGTATGCTATTGGGCATAACACTGTGGTACTTTTATGAAGTTTTCTTCCTCAGAGTTCCCACTGTTGTCTCATGCATTTGTCATCCCATTTAATTATCCCTTTTGTCTTTGTTTGTCTCTATCTCCACCTCCCCCCCCCCCCCAGGTACTTCTTTCTCACCCTCTCTTCATGCTTTTTTCCTCATTCTCACAGCTTCCTGGCACTTCCACAATTCACCCCACCATCCCCAAAGACTCTCACGCAGCCTTCTTGAATGAATGATTACTGGAAGGAATAGAATTGTTAAAAAAACAGCAATGTTTTCTATGCACCAGTGTGTAAAATGTACAATAATAAAGCAGAACGGCACTAAATGAATTATGGTTTTTTAAAAAAACAAATTGCCAACCTGTCAAATACTATTAACGCTGGAATCAGTAGGAAGAATAAGAATGTGTGTACAGAGGGAGCTTTTCTTCCTTTGTAAAGCAAATACCAGCCCCTCATAACAGCTGGTTTCAGTGTCTTGAATGAGTAACTGATAAAAGGAAGGAAAGTGGAGAACTCTCCAATGAATCGTTTTTCATGGTGTCAATGCAATGCGTTACTTCTGTGTGTAGTTCACATGCGTTCCTATATTTGAGTGAAGGGTTCATTAACTTTCCATGACTTAATGGCATTCCATAGGATGGGCAGATGAGAAAGGGGAAATTATGAAAAAAAAAGTGAGAGTGAAGGTGGGGTTTTCAGTGTTCAAAGACTCATTTGCTTCTCAAAAGTAGGCAGGTTTGAAAGGAAAGTCAAATACACTTTGTTTTTGTGAATATACTAAAAGGTAGTATCCATTTGGACAAAATAGCTTTTTCCCTTCTTTCTTCCTTCCTCCTTCACTTCTTCTCTTTCTTTCTTTTTCTTTTCTTGTTAATTCTGAAAGGTAGGAGACAAATGCACGGGGTCTTTAATCTAATGGGCTTGTTCTTCCATAGAAGCACCTCAAAGTTAGTGTTAGGAATGTGAAAGGAAATTATATTACTTGAGAGGGAAGATACATTAATGGGGTGATTGCCACAGGGCAACCCCGAGACCATGAACATTTTTCATCAACTCTCAGAGGGTTGCTTTTCTCCCTAACACTGGTGAAGGAATCCAGCAGAGCAGAGTCCAAACACGTGTTCAGCCTTCAGCCTCTCACAGCTTCTAAGAACTCATCTGGTCTCTCGGTTTTGTTCTTCACAGGATGACTAAATGACCAAAGCAGTAGGTAAGCATGAAATTAGAAGTGGGTGAAACTATGTTATACACAGATTTAGCTCACCTGGCCACCAGAGATGCATATCACATCCTGTTGAATGAAGGAATTTGCTATGAATGGTCTGTCTGACCTGTGGGAAACGTTCTAATTAAGAAGTACGGTATCTGATATTTGTTCTCTGTTAACTACAGATAATTCTTCTTCCTTGACCTTAATATAATGGAATACAGTCTTTAAAAGTGCCTTGGGAACTTTGGATAAAAAAGAAATGTAGAAATAGAAATTACTATTAATGTTAGTACTGCTTAATTGAAAAGAGCATTTCCTATTATATTTATATATTTATAAGATTTCTCTATCTTCTGATTACCTCAGTGTGCATTTCTTAAGATTAAAAAAAGAAAAAAAAAAACTTTGGGTTAGAGAAGTAATTGTGTTTATATTATTTCAGCTATAACTAAATGGATTTCAATGGCTAACTCCAAACATAAAAAGTTGTTACTTTGGCCTGTTTGTATTTAAAGTGCCCAGATTCAAGGGTTTAAGTCAGAAAAACGTGAAAGCATGTGGAATACTTTCCAGTCTCTGTTTGTTCTTTATGCAATTCAAGGCTGTGTATGATTACAGTGTTAGTTGCATTTAAGTGCTTTGTTTTCCCCTGGGTTACAAACATCTAAGGGAGGCGGGAGGATAAGAGGATAAAGAGAATTGAAAAGAATGTTCAAAAGGCATTGTGAAACACATCAGCTGAGCAGTGAGTTATAAATGATTCTAAGGGAGAGACATTTAATTTCCTTCCACATAAGCTTGAGGCTGAACGAAAGAACTTACTGGGCATAACTTTACTTACCAGGAACAGCAAATTGTAACAGCTCCTTCGTGTAGGGGGAAATAATTTAAGCCCTTGGTGTAATTATCCCTTACATTTGTTCAGCATATTGCAGTTCATCATTCCCTACAATTGCTACCTAATTCAGTTCCACAAATATTTGTTGAATGCCCACTAAGCTCCAGATGTAGTTCTGTGTTTAGAAACACAAGGCTCAAAGAAGTCATAGCCCCCACTCTCAAGGGGGTCGCAGTATGTGAAATGGACACATAAGATAAATGAATAGAAGGTAATGTGGCAAATTCTGTAACAATAGAAAGCATAAATCACTAGGAGAATGTACAAGAGTGGGCAATTAGTTCTGCTTGGGCTACATTTCAATCAGCCCAGAATATGAATGTATGTAAACACTCATTCATTCATTCAAATAGCAACTATGTTTTGCTTGCCTGTACTGTGACAGACATTACACTAGTCAAAGAATGACTTGAATGAGACAGGCAATTATAAGCTGAATCACACTGAACAATGAAAGAAGCTTACTTAGGCTGTGGTCTTCCTCAGAAACTCCTTTCTTCATCTGGCCGTGGAACTGGGGAAATAGGACTTTAAGAAATAAAAGAGAGAGAAGGAAAGTGTTCTAGACAGAAGGAAAGGCTTGTGCAAAGTTCTGTTGTAGAAGACAGAACCCATGTTACTAAAGGAGGAAAAGGCTAGCACAGCTGTAGCTCACAGAGCAAGGAAGAGTATGGTATGTGCATTAGTTTGCACTATTAGGGCTATTGTAATAAAGTGTGTGAGCTGGGTGGCTTAGAACAATAGAAATTTATTGTCTCACAAGTCTGGAGCTGGAAGTCTGAGACCACATGGTGTTGGCAGGATTGGTTCCTCTGAAAGCTATAGAGAATCCATTACGTACCTTTGCCCAGCTTCTGGTGGCTTGGGGACAGTCTTTAGTGTTCCTTAATTGTAGATGCATCATCCTTATAAATGTCTGTGTCCAAAACTCCCCTTTCATGAGGACACCAGTCATATTGGATTAGGGGCCCAGACTATTCCAGCAAGACCTAATCTTAATTTAACTAATTGCATCTGCAATGGTCCTATTTCCAAATATGGTTATATTCTGAGGTATTGGGTATTAGGACTTCAGCATATGAATTTGTGGAGGAGGGGAGCAATTATGGGATGAGTCTGGAAGCAAGCTGGCACTTTATGTCTTTGACTTCTTTAGGGACTGATAGATTGTGTTAGGGACTTGATTCTTCATCCTAAGATTTTGAGCCAAAGAATGCTATTGTCTAATTTGCACTTGAAAAAGGTGTCCCTGTCTCTGCATTTTATGATTCATTATGGGAAGGCTGGGTGTGGACAGATCTCCTGGAGACTATTGCAGTTATCTCATTGAGAAATGATGAATTAGGGTGTACCAGGATGGAGAAAATGGAACTGGAGAGAAATTAATGGATTAGAAAGATGTTTAAAAGGTAAACAATCAAAAGGACGAGTTGATGGATTTGATGGTGCTAAGAAGTGGGTAGGGTCAAGGATGACTGCTTGATGGAAGGCCATATCATTTACTAACACAGGACCAGATTTAACAAAGAAAATCTTGAATTTGGTCTCAGCTGTGAAGAATTTGAAGTACCTTTTAATTATCCTATTAAGATGTTGAGTATGTTATTGGAGCACTCTGGAGCTTAGAAAAAAGGTCTGGGCTAGAAATACTAATTTGGGAATTATAGTTTTATATGTTAATTTATAAATCAAACTGTGCACATAAACAAAATGTCTTAGGAAGAGAGTGGTATAACATAAAGAAGGTCTAGGAATGAGCTTTAACAACTCCAGCTTCATAGGCTAATAAGAGAGGAATACACCTACAGGAGAATCAGAAGGGGGAATAGACAGAGAAGCAGGAGAAAAGAGTCATATATGTCAAAGAAAGAAAACAGTTTAAAAAGGGGTGTGATCCCAATATAAAATGTTGATGGTTGAGGTAAATGAGATGGGACAGAAGTGATGCCCACTGGACTTTACAACATGAAGGTTAATGAAGCCTTAGTGAGGGTGGAATAAGCAACACCTCCTGTAGTGAGATGAGGAGTAGATGATAGGAGAGGAAATAAACAACACGTACACAACTATTTTGCGATATTTGGTGTGAAAACAAGAGGAGAAATGGGGCTCTGGATGCAGAAGGACATGAAATCAAGAGAAAGATTTTGAAGATAGAAAGATGAGCACATTTACCTGGATGGAGGATGCTGCTTATACAAAAGAGTAAAGGGACAATCTACACTCAGGTTCTAGAATAGGCTAGAGGGACTAGGACTTAAGGAAATATTGAGAGTTTAGCTAGGAGGAGCAATAACTCCTATATCGTATAGGTAGGGTTAGATATAGGTAGGGAAGAAAAGGAGGATATGTTCTGATATATGTATGATAGTGAGTAGAACTATTTTGAGTATAAATACAGAAAGGTTTTCTAATAATTTTCTGAAAAATAAAATTATCTTTCCCTTATAATCACCAGGGGGTCTTAAAAAATGTCTATTTAATCCCAACACTTTCCATCAATTCTGTTTTAAACATTTGACCAATCTGATTTCATATTATAATTTCATATTTTATTTAGAGTCTTCCCCACAAGAATTTTGATTTTGGTTTGAATAACTTGGGTTGTAGATGGAGCTGTAGATTTGGTCTGTTTACTCACTTTTTAGACCCACCATCTTCCTTGGATGGGCGATGTTTATGCCAAGAAGGAAAGAGATAGAAAAAGCATACGCTTTAAAAAAGTTTGCTGCACATTCAGTTGAGTTTCTTAATTTCTGATCCAGCTTTTTATCTATAAATTCAGAGAAGGCAGATGGAGACTCCATTAGGCCAACTCTGGGGGTGTCTCAAACCCAAGAAACTCCCCTAGTTAATGCTAGTCCCTTAAGGACCAGGAATCAATGGCTTCTTCCAGTTGCACCTCAGCTGGTGGCAACTCACCACATATTTTGATGCTTCAGACATTTTGTCCCAGTGTACTAAAGTACACAGGAAGCCTCAATTCCACATTCCCACTCTCTCATAGGCTCTGTTAGATTGATCTTGTGTACATCTTCACCACTGGGAAATCAGGGGAATGGCTCATGCTTTCCTACTCTGGTCATACACCATCTGATTTTTTTCTTAGCACTCAACTGCCCATTTCACTAATACAAGTCAGGTCAGCAGGATTTGTAGCTCGACAGACTATTAACTGGGAACAACTGTAAGATTCATTTATCATTACAGACAGCCACCAACTTTATGAACAATTCTTGCAGCAATCCTCCCCCACTTAAGAATGGAGAATTAGTCAAGAGATATTTTTCCCTCTTTTCTCCTCTCCCTCCCAAATACCACTTTCCTCAAAAACATGGCTACAAGATCCTTCCTGGCCTTTCCCTATTTGATCAGGACTGCAGGTTTGCAGAGAAGACACCTTCTAGTTGGTCTCTTTAGCAGGTTTTTTGGACACACTACAGCATTTCTCTAAACTGAGAGTACAGGATGGATGGTGACTAATAAATATGGAAAAATCATAAAATGTCTACTTAGCACTTCATCCCATTTTATTACACAGGTATAGTAGCAGAAAGTTGAGGATGAGCAAGAGTGATGGGTTGGAATACACGTTCCAGTCCAAGCAACAAAGAAGGATTTCGCAGCATTAAAGAGGGTTCACTAAAGGTTAGTGATGACAGATTGGTGCAGACATCAAACTGCCCTACTGTGTGACAATCTCCAGCCACACTTGGCTGCTCAGATACAAGTATGGATACAATATATGTTTGGATTACTACATAGTTCAGAATACAAGAGCACTGCAAAGGGAGCATGGCGGGGGAGGACTGGGTAGTCTGAGATAGTGGCAAGACTATAATTAACTGAAGGGCCCATTGGAATCCATGTGATTTAGGTGAAAAAAGTACTGGTAGATTTTGGGAAAAAATAGAGAGATCTTTGGACTGAAATATCAATGGATGTGAAGAATGTTTCCAGTGGAAGTTGTTGAAAAGAAAATTGGATAGTGAGGATGTTAGGTCAAGAAAGTGGAAACTTAAGTCAGTAATTTTGAAAATAGATCAGTTACAGGTTACAATAAAAGTTGTGATTTCTATGGAAGGAGATCCTTGAGATGGAGTGAAGGAAAGGTTCGTTAATAGCTAGGAGGTCAAGAACTGAGAAACCAGAGTTTTGGATAAGTTGTGCAAGTTCCAAAGTCTTTGAGGAATAGGGAAGGGACAAGGAGGTTAGTAAGATGGCAATAAGGATAGCTGGGGGTGGAATTGACAAATAACATGATCCTCAAAGAAGCAATTTTAACCATAAGGTAAATGAGTATAGAAGTGCCTACGACACTCAGGAAGTATGCTGCCACACCTCCAGACTCTGAAGCAAGTGTCAGAGGGAAAGAATATAAAGCTGAGGTTGTAAAGACAGCAGTGTCCTCAGTAGATACACGAGTTTAGACAGTGAGCTAAGTCAAGGACTTCATCAAAACATTCTGAAAAATTTATGGAGGAAATATCTGGATGGCACAGAAGGCTTGATGAATGAGAGAAGATTAGGAGGAAGGACAGCAACGGCCAGGGGTGGGAGGTCTGGGTGGAGAGGGATCTTTTCATTTTGATAGTGGCACAGATGAAAAGAGACAAGAACTAGGGTGGTTAATGGTTCAGTCTAAATAGTCTCTTACAGGAAGACATGTGTTGGTCCCAAATAGCCAGAAAGCTGGTTGTCTGGATATTTAGTATGAGCTCCAGGATCTGCAATTTCTGCCTTTAGGAGTAATGTGATGCAAATCCAGGTGTGCAGTGTGTATAGTCACATAGCATAAAGTAGTGGCACTTCATGTAACCCAGTGCAGATGAGGTCTGAGAGTCTCTGTCCCTCTAGTTTATGGCTGGAGATGGTAGTGCTCCCAAGGAGTGTACTCATTCATTCATTCACTCAAGTATGCATTCATTATTTCCTTTATTTATTCCACAAATGTTTTCCAGTAGTTTTATTAGACTCTGGGTATACATTGATGAATAAAAGATATTATTTCTGCCTTCGTTGTCCTAAAGTTTACTTGAGAAGGAGAAAATACATAACAAAACTAACAAACATCACATGTAATTTTATGTTAGAAAAGTGCTATAAAAGTAGATAGGAAAGAAGAGACTTACTTATAAAGACACTTTAAGTGTACAGTCTGAGATAATCTGCTTGGCAACTCATTGGAAATTATGCAATCTTGGCAAAGGTGGGAGAGACCAATGGGGAGACATTGTGGAGTTGCCTGCAGGGGGGTAACGAGGGATCCCTCTGACCAATTGCAGAGAAAAGATTGTAGCAGGAGACAAAGGGAGGTATTGGGGGCTAGGTGGATTCAGAATCCATGTGTATCAGTTCCCGTGTATTGTATTGCCAGTTAACACAATCTGCCTGTCATTTTGTCTTTTATGGACCCATTTTCTTTTTTTTTTTTTTTTTGAGTTGGAGTCTCACTCAGTCACCCAGACTGGAGTGCAGTGGCTGCTCCTGGCCACCGCAGCCTTGACCCTGCTGGGCTCCGGTGATCCTTCCGCCTCAGCCTTCCAAGTAGCTGAAACTACAGGCACACGCTACCATGCCCAGCTAATTTTTTTTGGTTTATTGTAGAGATGAGGTCTCACCAGGTTGCCCAGGTGGGTCTCGAACCCTCGGGCTCAGGCAATTCACTCACCTTGGCCTCCCGAAGTGCGGGATTACAGGCTGAGCCACCGAGCCCGGCTATGGACCCATTTTCAATGTCTCACATTTTCTCCCAAATCTGAAACCTTGGAACTACATCTCTTCCCTTTATTCACTGTCCTCCATAGTAATTATGCAGATGATCCAAGACCAGGAAGTCAGCTAGGAGTAAAAACAAAAATCTATTTTCACATTTTGTAGTCATCTCGAAGTTCACACTGTGTGGAGGTAGATAAATTACAGATATCTGAAGTCATTACTCAATTTAACTTGTCACATTCTAACAAAATGATCAAATTTTATGGACAGTTACCTCCTTAATTTCTAAGTCCATCCTTTTTCTACCCTTACAATTATGCTCATTTGTACTTTAAGCTGTTTCCTACCGTCATCAGGAGCTAATGCCCTCCAGGTCTCCTATTCCCAGGCATTGGCACACAAACCAGTTTCCTATTGACATAGATTGTTCTCAGTGTCTGGCCCTTACTTCTCTGCATTTTCTAGGCATGACTGTAAATTGGTTAGCCTTATGACTTGAGTCAAACTGCCTAGGTTAAAATATCTCACTCAGTCATAGGTATGTGACCTTGAAAAGTAATTAAACTCTCCATGCCTCATTTTCCTCACTTACAACATGAAAGGAATAAAAATAACTACCTCACAGAGATGGTTTAATGTCTAAATGAGATGATTCAGGCAAAGCACTTATTACAGACTGTCTATAGCAAGTGCTCAATAAATATCAGCTGCTGCTGTTCGAGCTATCATCACCACTATTGTCACCACCATCCCCACCTTCACCATCATCACCAATATCACCGTCATTGACACCACCACCTTTGCCATCATCTCACCATCACCACCACCTTTACCATCATCACCACCATCACCATCATCACTATCATCACCACCACATTCACTTCACTATTATTGTCTTGCCAGCATCACTACCTTTTTTTTTTTTTTTTAGTTGAAGTCTCACTCTGTTACCCAGGCTGAAGGGTAGTGGCATGCTCACGGCCACCCCAGTGTCGACCTGCTGGGCTCCGGCAATCCTTCCGCCTCAGCCTTCCAAGTAGCCGGAACTACAGGTGTGTGCTACCACGCCTAAGAATTTTTTTATTATTGTAGAGACAAGGTCTCACCAAGTTTCCTGAGCTGATCTCAAACCCGCGGGCTCAGACAATCCATTCGCCTCGGCCTCCCAAAGTGCTGGGATTACAGGCTGAGCCACCGAGCCTGGCTCATCACAACCTTTGACATCATTACAACATCACCACCATCACCACTACCTCCACCATTGTTGCCAACATCACCACTACGTTTGCCATCATTACATCACCACCACCACCACCACCACCTTCACTGCTACTACTATTTGATTATGATCATTCTCTGTCTTCTTTTTCCAGGTTTCCCAGTATCTCTCCACACTAGATCAATGCATACAACTTTTACTCCCCCGGCTTCTTTTGTCCCTCTATTCTTCTCACTAACCTAGTCTCTATTCTACTTTCAAAGTACTAGGATATCTAAATCACACTTTAAAAATGGAAACTCTTTATTCAATGCAATTGAGTATAAAAAATTTAAAGGTAGCAAAAAAGTTCCTTTTAACCTTATGACTACCAACCTACTAGGACCACCTCTCTCTCTCGCTTTCTGTCTCCCTCTCTCTCTCTCTCTCTCTCTCTCTCTCACATACACACACACACACACACACACACACACACATGTTCCCACAAACTTACAGCCAAAGCTCAAAATCATACAACTTCCTTAATCACCTCTTTACCTAAGTCTAGAGCCAGTGATAAGAACTTCCAGAGCACCAATCCTTCCTATTATTTCAGAGAAAAACTTTTTTTCCTTTTGGGACTCACTTTTCTTTTTTTAACTGAAAATAGTAGCTTCCAAGACATTGGAGGGCTTCTTTTCAGGTCTCCATCCATAAAAAATTTAATAAACAGCCCAATTGTTGTGGTTTTCTATTGCTTACAAAGCATATTAACAAATTTGGCCCATGTTGAAGTCCCAGCATGGACATGAGGAAGCAGTAGTGTCCCCTTTCACTGATAAGCAAACTGTCTTAAGATTAAATGAGGTGACCACGTCCTCACAGCAGGAAAATGGCAGAGCAAAGCCCTGAACTTCAGCCTGTGCTGTCCACACACAAAGCTCAAGCTGAACCATGTGTGGAATCTAATGGAAGTCTCAGCCTCAGCCTGGTGACTTCCCCAAGTCTCCAGAAGGTCAAGGTTCTGGATAGTTTGTACAGTGTTCAGGTCACTATTAAAGTCTTCCCACTCACAAATTTGTAAATGTGTAAACTTTTTAGAGGACCTCACAGCTTATGTAGCAAGAAAATTCAAGGAAATTCCCTCTTTAAGGAAATTTAAGGAAAGTTCTTCCTTAAATTCTAGGGAAGAGCATTCTGGAAATGTATCCATGCTATGGCTGAGTAAAAATTAGGTAGCAGATACTCTGATTTTGAATGTACATTAGAGATTGACTTTTACTTGACTACTCTCAGACAGTCTAGTGTTCCTATTATCTCAGGTTGTTTTTCTTTTCTTTTTCTTTTTTTTCTGTTTTCAACTCCTGGGCTCAAGCAATCCATCTGCACTAGCCTCACATAGTTCTGGGATTGCAGGCATGAGCCACCATGCCTGGCCTATCTCAGGGTTTATAAGAGTCCCTTAAACATTCAAAACAGCATAAACAATCACAAAGTGAATCCCCTAGTTAATTAATCTCAAAATTAGTTAATGCTGAGTTAATTAATTATATATGAAAAACCTAGTGTGTGTGTGTGTGTGTGTGTGTGTGTGTGTGTGTGTTGTGTGTATGTGTGAAATATTAAAATCAATGTTAGTCAATTCTTCTATAGAGGGAGATTTTTCTGTATACAGATGGAGGAACATAGGGAAAGCACTTTGTTCCAAAACCTACTCAAACTCCCAAATCACCCGTCAAAACAAGGCACTCGTATTCAAACACAAGCATAAATACTCAGGTCAAATTCTGGGTGTTAGAAGAGAGGGAAAAAAAGCAGAGGTCATATGTATGCAAGATACCTCCTCTTCTCACTCAGGGGTTCAGAGTAATTTTTTCACTTGCTAACTCAATGTCAGAGTCTGAGAGACTAAATTCAGACCCAACAGCCAGGGGACTGAGCATGTGATGTTTGGCAAAGCAATCATTACAAAGAAACCTCACTTCTAAGAAAAAAAACCACGGATACCCTGAGGAGGCTTTGACCTGTATATTTGTTCTTTGATGGTAAAAAGGAATCATGATTCTATAGACTCACCAGCAGTAAAGAATTTACTATGAGCTTTAATTTTAATCCCAATACAGGACACATTTTGTTGTGATAAATCCCAGTAGCCTGTGAAAATTAATCTTGACTTTACCCTCAGCTTGGATATGAAGCAGTTCAGTGCAGGTGAACACAAAAAAGTGTCTGGTATCAGAGTTTTCAGTTCATCACTTACTAATTCTGTGGCCTCAGATGATTTACTAAGTCTTTCTAAGCCTCTGTTTCCTTAACTGTAAATTGGGGAAAATAATAGTAACTCCTTCTCAGAGTTGCTTTGGGAATCTTTGAGGTACATATGTATATAGAGATGGATGAATGAGTGCACATAAACACTCACACACACACAATTATATACATACATACACAAGAACACTCTGAAAACTGTTAAGTTCTAGCCAAATGATAAACTAATTTTAAAATATAATTTAGGCCACACTATTGTAAGGTATTTGTTGTAATGAGATTTCTCCTCTAGTAATTATGGACTAATTTGCTATTGCTCATAAGATGAATATAACATTTATGAGATGGTAGGATTATGGTTGTCATTAATACTCATAAAATAAAGTTGTTCTCTGTAACAGTAACTAGCCCAGAAAATATTAAGCTCACAAAATGTATCCTATTGGCTCTATTTTGAATAGGAGTTTTAAAATATAATTCTTACTACATATATTTTATTTCATCTGTTCATGTATTTTCTTAGATATATTTCTAGATTTTTGTATTAAAGAATTGTGGTATAGTGGTAGGCTGGGCACAGTGACTCACACCTGTAATCTCAGCACTTTGGAAGGCTGAGGCAGAAGGATTGCTTGCGTCCAGGAGTTTGAGACCAGCATGGACAACACAGCGAGACTTCATCTCAACAAAAAATCAGAAAATTAGCCAGGTGTGGTGGTATGTGCCTGTAGTCACAGCTACTCAAGAGATTAAGACAGGAGGATCACTTGAGCCCAGGGGCTGGAGACTGCAGTGAGCTGTGATCTTGCCACTACATTTCAATCTGGGCAACAGATTGAGACTCCAACTCAAAAAAAAAAAAAAAAGTATCGGGGTGCAATGGAAATAAGGTGAGCTTTATAGTCACAGAGATCTGGGTTTGCCTGCTCACTCTTTTTCCTAGCCATGTCAGTGTGACTAATTCACTTTCTATTGCTATCTTTGCTATCAATAGCTAACATCGGCCGACAGTTAATGTGCTCTAGGAAATGTGCTAAGTACTTCACATGCACTATCTCATTTAATCTTTGGCATGTCTCATGAAGTAGATACTAATTTTGTCCCTATTTTACAGGGAAGAAAATTAATCACAGAGAGGTTTATATGACTTCTCCTAGGTCACATAGCCAGAAGTGACAGAGAGATGTTTTGGACTCTGTTGATTCTGGATCCCTGCTCCAACTTTAAAAGGAAGTCTTAAAATGCCATATTACACCATGGCTACAATTTCAAACTGCACTTCTGCTGGCAACCATCACTACCTATGAGAACTGGCTGTGTCCAGGCACTATACTTTATGCTTTCAATACAATATAGCATTTTTTAATCCTTAAATCAATTTTATAAAGTAGGCATAATTTTTTATTTATTTTATAGATGAGAAAAGTGAAAGTTAATAGGTTACTGTCAAGAATGTTGTTCAACTCCCACAGGTCACCTAAGGTAGCGCCAAGATCTGCCTAGATTCAATCTGGGCATTTCCAGGAGCCTTCATTTATGAGTAAAGCACTTACCATCCAGCACCTGAATAAACTAGGTTTAGAGCCTCAATTAGCTCTGAGGAGCCAGGCCTAGGTATGGTGATAAGGCAGGTTCTCCCTGGAGGGAGAACCAGGGGCAGGGGTTGAACGTGGAAGGTAAGAGTAGTCTGAAGAAGGAAAAACCCAAAGAGGCCAAAAAGGAGATGCTAACATCAGTCTCAGATGTGCAGCCCAGAGAGTAAGCATCTCTAGGGTTCTCATAGGCAGTGGGGACTGGAGCCATTCCTAGAACACACATGGCTGAAACTCGCTTGTGAAACTGAGGGCATTTCTAGCTTACGCATGAGTCTAAAGGTAGCGTAAAGGCTGTATGAGACAGTCACTGAGACTCGAGGTCCTTTTTTTTTGTCTGTAGCACTTTCAATGAAGCAATGATTGCCTTGAGTAATTAGGACCTATCATTTCTGGAGTACCTGCTCAGGCCAATCACAAGCATTTTATATCTTATTTCTCACAATATCTCTATGAGGGGCTGAGATTCCAACTTATCTTTAGAGTTCATGTCTTTTCTGTGTCACATTCATATTTCTGTGTCACTTCTTACTTTCCAATCCCACTTTTCAAAAATGTTATTGTTAACAAGACTATGCTGAACCATCATTTGAATAACACCATATTGTCCTCAAACTTATCTGATACAATAACCCAGTGAGACCAGGCATCACATATTTTTTTTTCCATCCTACAACTGCACTGCTGATTTATTATGTGACTTGTCCAAGGTATCACAGCAAGATAAAATGCAGAATGATCTCTAACCATTCAGCTCTAATTCCTGTACATTCTCCTTATACTACCTAGTTTTCAAGGTCTTTTAAAAAAGCATTCAGTGACATGAGCACACAGGTGGTTCTTAGTTGGTTCTCTTTCTGATCCCACCATCTTTTCCATTAATCCCTGTGTCCTAAAGGAAGGGGCTCTGTCGCCTTTCTCCTGGGGAGGTAGTATAGCCTTGTGGCTAAGGATAAGGTTCAGCATTCAAGGGCACACACTTTATTATGAAAACATTTTAAAAGGCGTATTTCTTTTTTCCTCCTGTAACAACTCAATTTCTGTTTCAAGACTCCATTTTGGCCAATGATAGAAATCTTCATTTAATTATTTCCAAGACTTTCTCTTGGAAGTTTTATAAATTCCACTTGTTCTTCTCCCTACCCCGTGGTCTTCTCCTTTTCTACTTGAGATTAATCTAAATTCTGGAATGCTTACATATACCCATGGTGTGGGGTGGGGTGGAGGTAGGGAGAGCACCTGACACATGAACTGTTTCTGTTTAATCCTGATGACCACTTTTGTCTTTGTTCATTGGTTTCCGGTCTCAGTTGACCTCCGTCTAATTCTACTTTGTTTCTTTGCCTTGGTGCTCTTCAGAGTAGGAAGGGCTCAGAGCCCATCATATGCATACTCCTTTAGCAAACTTTTAAAGGTTGAATTTCCTTAGGGTTCAAGCTTAAAGCCTCCTTTTTTACTATATTTTCTCACTATCCACTCTCTTCCATACCTATGGCCTTAATTAGGATGTATAAGCCACTTATTTGAGTCTATTTCATGATTTTTGCATCTAACTAATTACTTATTCATCTTTTATTCAGTCAACAATGGCAGGCACTGTGCTTGAGGGGGAGGGTTGTAACTTTGAGTAATTAGTATGAGGTCTGACCACCTGGAGCTTCTATTCTGATCTCCTGTCCTTCTCACCATCCCTATCATACTCGTCGTTACCCTCATCATCACCCTCTTCATCATCATCATCATCATCTTCATGAGTTAGTGAGCTCTTACTGTAAGTCAAGCATTCTTGAAATAGCTTACATGTATTTATTTATATTATCCACACAGCATGACAGTGGCATAAGTAATATTATCTTTACACCTGAAGACTCTGTGACACAGAGAGCTTATAACCTGAAACGAAGGTCACACAGCTACTTAGTACTAGAGTCAGGATCCAAGCTTAGGCATTTTTTGCTCTATAACCCATGATTTATTTTTTATTTTATTTTTATTTTCATTTTTTTGAATTGGAGTCTCACTCTGTCGCCCAGACTGTAGTGCAGTGGCACACTCCTGGCCACCGCATCCTCGACCTGCTGGGCTCCGGCAATCCTTCCGCCTCAACCTTCCAAGTAGTAGGGACTACAGGCGCACGCTACCACACCCAGCTAATTTTTTTTTTTTTTGATTTATTGTAGAGACGAGGTCTTGCCAAGTTGCCCAGGTGGGTCTCAAACCCGTGGGCTCAGGCAATTCACTCACCTCGGCCTCCCAAAGTGCGGGATTACAGGCCGAGCCACCGAGCCGGCCTATAGCCCATGATTTAAATCACATTGCTATACTACCTCCCTTGGATATGTTACCTAAAATATTTGCTTCTTTAACGTCTGACAAGCAGAGTGGAGTTGATGTTCATTAAGGGTGAGTATTAGGCTGCTAAAGTCTTCTGAGAGAGATCACTGCCATTGTAATCATGGTCATGAGTCATTCAGCAAACATCTTTTGCATTCTTACCATGTGTGCAGTATTGTTCTCAATACCAAGAAATACAGCAGCAAACAAGATCTTCAAAAATCCCCACCCTCATGGGATTTACAATCTGGAGATTATGTTTATTTTAAATAGAACAGGAAATTTTAAGGGAATGGTAGATGTCTACTTGTTGTTTTCTAATCAGACTTAGCACATCTCCTTGGGTCAGATCTGACTCTATTTATCTGCTTTTAATGTGGTAGTGCAAAATGTAATGTACGAGTCTTACCCTAACTATTCAAAGTGGCAAATGAAAATTGCCAAATATATGTATGTGTGCCTTGGAGGCTATGACAGTAAACATGTGCCATCTAAAATGTTGCTAGGGATTGATTTTAAGTTTTATGATCTGAGTAATAAGGATATTCATCATATATATAACTGACAAAAGACTTATCTCTAGGATGTATAAACAACTCCTACAAATCAAAAAGAAAAAGATAGACAGGCAATAGTTGTGAACAAAAGATTTATTTATTTATTTATTTTGAATTGGAGTCTCATTCCGTCACCCAGACTGGAGTACAGTGGCACGCTCCCGGCCACTGCAGCCTCGACCTGCTGGGCTTCAGCGATCCTTCCGCCTCAGTCTTCCTAGTAGCTGGAACTACAGGCGCACGCTACCACGCCGGCTAATTTGATTTATTGTAGAGATGAGGTCTCGCCAAGTTGCCCAGGTGGGTCTCGAACCCGCGGGCTCAGACAATCCACTCACCTCAGCCTCCCAAAGCACTAGGATTACAGGCTGAGCTATGGAGCCTGGCTGTGAACAAAAGATTTAAACAGGTCCTTCACAAAACAATCAAAGCTTTGTGAAGGGATTCAACCTCACTCCTCATTGGGGAAATGTAAATTAAAATCACGATGACATATGGCTATACATTCACCAGAAGGACTAAACTTAAAAAGGCGACGATGCTCAATGTTAGTCAAGAGGTAGAACAAATGGAACTCTCATATCTTGAGGCTGGAGCCTAGTTGGTACAAACACCTGGGAAAATTATTTAGAACTATTAATTACAGAATGTCACGTTATTTTTCCTAGTATAGACATTCCTAGCATAGATACATACATGCACCAAAAGATATTTTACCAAAGAGTATACACCTGCACTATTTGTTTGAACCTCCAACTGAAAGAGACACAAATGTGAATAATCAAATATATGAATCGGGATATATCTATACAATGGACTATTATAAAACACTAAGACTGGCGGCATATGCGTTACATTAGAGAATTTCACAAATACAATTTTGAGCAAAAGAAGTGAGATACTGACAAATTTATAATAAGATTTCTGTTTATACAGAGTATAATAATGGGCAAAACTTACCTATGAATAGAAGTTGGACTACTGTTACTTTTGGAGGGTAGAGACAGGAGGGGAGGAACAGGGTGCTTCTGAGTACGGGTAATGTTCTATTTCTTCAACTGTTGATAGCAATGCAGTTGTGTTTACCATGTAAATATTTATCAAGCGATACACTTATGATGTGTTCATTTTATCTATTTGCATATTATATTTCAATAAGAATTTTCTTAAAAGTAATTTGGATATTTACCACCTTCCATTTCATGATTATTTCTCGTTTTCCAAGGTTTCTCATGGAATTCTAATTCTGTTGCACTAGTTTGAGAGCTTTTCCAAGTCAAAACTCTTGCTTTTTCATCTTGTAAACCAAACTTAAATCTTTTGATACCTAAAGGAAAGGGAATCAAAAGATTTGCTAAGGAAATTCTCCTTTGTATATGTCATTGTGTAGCACAACGCCTGGAACGCAGCATGTAGATAGTGAATGCTTGATGTATGAAGGAAGGGATGAATTAATGTTTTCCGAATCCCATTAATAAGTTTGTTTAGCAGTTATTCATGCATACAATTTATCTGAGCCCGGAAATTCAAATTCATTGACAATGGTTTTCCAATGAGCACATTCTCCTCTGTATGTTTTTCTCCATGTCATGAGTAGTTGGACCTTTATTGAGTTGTTGCAGAAGTCAGTTACCCAATAAGGGATGCTTTCTTTACTTTAAATATGTGAAAAAATGGTTTCATTCCTCAGGGGATTATTAATTACTGGTTTACTAATTACTCTGGAACTGTTTTTAAAGAAAGAAGTCTAGGCAGTTGTTTGAACGAATTCTTATTTAAGTGAGTAATTAGCTGAATCAAAACAATTGACTAAATTAAGAAATTCTTTAATAGACATTATTTAGGTGTCAGTTTCATTTTGCTACTGGTGATGTGTAACAAATTCATTGTGTGATTAGTGATAAATATGTCACTTCTGTAGGGATTCTTTTTAAAACAAGAGGAAAGTCTCTTGTGAGGCCTGAGGGAAACCCAAGCATTCCCTACATATAAGCTGGGAATTATTTTGTATTTTGTCTTTAAACTCTAGATTACTAGCAAAACTTAAAAGAGTCAAGATACAGAAGAAAGTTTATATATATATATATATATTTTTTTTTTTTTTTGAGCCATACCATTGTCAAGACCAAGGTAGGTGGGAGTCTACCTTGTTCAAGATCAGTTCAAAAGGCACCTCTTCCGTCATGCTGTTTCAGACCCTCGCCCCCTCAAATAAGTCGTTACAAATAGTTACTGACTCCTAATGCTAGGGTTTTCTAACATGTTATGCAAATCCTAAAATACCTTTCTTATTATAATGTAGGTAGTCACACATAGACTGTGACTGGCTTGATTGTCTTTGTAATCTAAGAAAGTAGCCCAGTTATTGAAGAGTGAATCAAGAACCCGTGAATGAGTTAATATTTAGGGAATTCACATCTAATTAGGTCCTCACTGAGAGCCCTTTTTGTGTTTGGTGATTAGTACTGTTTTTGTAAGGATGAAACAGTAATAACAATCCTTCTACTATATTTTTCCTGGATGATCCTAACCATCAGTTTGAAGTCCATTCAAGACAAGCCCAGTTGAGGATTTTTAAACTAGCCCCAAATCCCATATGATAAAAGTTACTGTACGCTCAAGGGCTTTGTATAATGTTGTAAGAGACCTGTCGCCCGTCATCACTAACTGCTATGATATAAGGCTCCCCTTGGGAGGAGCCATCGCCAGTTCTCACCGGGAGATGTGACTCTTGGTGGTAGCGCTCCCTGACGTGGGAACACATGTTCTCACTGGAGATGACTTTAACTGCCTGAACTAGAAAGAGGTTGTGTATAATACCAGGTTTTATATTAAACAAAAATAAATTTTCTCTAACGCGAGTTTTCAGACAGGTTGTCCTAATATATTAACTTCTGTCTGTGTTTTGAATAGTCAATTTCACGGTGAAATGAGTTCTTAATAATATATTTACCACCTGGGAAAAATCTCCCAGCCATCTGGAAAGGAGAGGGGATTTAGTGCCTCCAAACAGAGATTGGATTTTTTTTCACAGTTATTTATTTATTTTTACATCAGGTAAAAAGTGGGAAGGACGACTTGGTTCCAGCATTGCGGCTGCAGTGGGAGGGGTGTAGCCAGCACAGAGGCTGTGCGCATGCTCAGTGACCCCTTATCCAGGAAGTCAGCATTTGTCATCTGGGTCAGGATTGTGGCCATTTAACATGTCAATGATCCTGAAAGAATATCTTATATTACATTAAGTACTGGTGGGAAATAAAAAAATAATATAATTGAGTGCCCAGCCTTCTTTGTATTTTGCATTCTTATAGGGGTAGCTGAGGGTGGATGGTCGGAGCAATGGCTTCCGATGGAAAATACTGGGTTCGATTCCTGACTGTCATTTATGAGTCATGTTGCAAATTTCTAAATTCCTCTGAGCTTCATTTTCTGTATTTTCAACATAGAAATAATTATGTCTACTTTTTGATTTATTGTGAGGTTGGAGATAGTGTAAAGTGCTTACTTCCGTTCCAGTATCAATAGGTGGGAGAAAATTAAAAGTGTATGGTTATTTACGTATGTGTACAATATAATATGTGCATTCAAATTGAGCTAATAAAAGATATTGGAACTGAATGGATAAAGCAGAATGGGTTTACCAAGTTTTCAAGAGTTTTCAAGAATACAAAAATATCATTATTACTCATTCATTCACCAAATATCTATTGAGTGCCTACTATGTACCCAGTATTCGTGGAGGTGCCTTGTATACATTTATGAATAAAACAAATATCCCTGCCCTCTTTGAGTTTAGATTTTCAAGAGGGAGTGAGCAGAAAAACAATGGTAAATGTAATAAGTCAGTAAGTATGTTTTAAGGTAAGTGCTTAGATAGTGAAAACAGAAAAAGTTTAAAGAATTGGGAATTTCAGAGCTGGGGAAGTTTGCAATATTAACAGGGTATTCAAGGTTGACATAACTTGTAAGCTGTTGTTAAAGCAAATATCTGATGAGATGAGGAAATGAGTTGGGGACATCAGGGAAAGAAAGGTCCAAGTAAGGAATCAGCCAGTGCAAAAACCCTCAGGGGCATGCTGGCATGTTCAGTGGGTAGCAAGGTAGTCAATGTGATTGGAACTAAATGAGTCAGTGGAGATTAGTAGGAGTTAAGGTAACACAGATAACAGAATACTCGAAAAGAAGAAACTTACAGATCATCATAAGGACATAGGCTTTTACTCTAACAGAAATTGACAGTCACTGGAGGGTTTTGCACTGAAGAGCAATAAAATTTAACTTACACTTAAAAAGAATCATGAATTATTTGGCTGCTATGTTGAGATTAGAGTTGGATGGGTGTGGGCAAATATACAGTTGTAGGAAGAACAGTATGGAAACCACTATAGTAACCATGGGAGAGCTGATGGGACCCGGGCCAGGGAAGTAGCGATGAAGCCACTGAGACACAATCTGTTTCTGGACATGTTTTCATGGTATAGACACATGACTTCCTGATGGATTGAATTTGCGGGATAAGAAAAAGGGAGGAGACAGGTCTGACAGCAAGGTTTCTGGCCTGAACAACTGGAAAATAAATTTGCTGTCAGCAGAGGTGACAGAGGCTATGAATGGGTCATGTTTGGGAGTCTGGGTCAGGCTTCAGTTTTGAGGATGTTGCATTGTGTCTGCCATGTGTGTTAGACATACATGGAGTCAAGAGCAGGAGATTGTATATACACACCTCACATTATGCACGTTCCAGATACATGCATTTGGAAATTGTTGTCATACAGATGTTTAAAGCCATGAGACCAAATTGCACTCCCAAGGACGTGAATGAGAATAGAAAAGGGCTATAGATTGAGTCCTTGAGAACTCCAATATTAAGAAGTAGGTGAAGAAATGAGGACACAGAGCAGGAGACTGTGCAGGAACATACAGTGTGGCAGGAGATAAACCAAGGACTGAGTGGGACAATGAAATAGACAACGATTTTGATGATTTTTTTTTCTACAGAGGGGAACAAAAAAAGATAGATATCAGGTCCAAAAAAGCAACTTTTTTTTTTTTGGTGGATGAAATGGACAAGAATGTGTGTATATATTGATGGGAATGATTCAGAGGGAAGAAAAGGAAGAGAGAATGTGAGAGGAGATGGAGCAAGGTTTTCCATCATATATTAGACGGTACAGGGTCTGGTACTGGCTGCAGGTGGCTGTGGGTGCTGATGCTGACAGGCAGATGCAGGGATGCTGAGTCCAAAGGAGTGCTCTTCTGAACAGTTTTACCTTTCTCAGTGAAAGATAAATGAGGCAAATCTGAGTCTGATGGAGGGAGTGTCAGAGGTGGAAGACAGAAGAACGCGTGAAACGATCTAAATGATCATCTTGAGGAGTGAGGATGGTGAATGAACTCGTGGGAGAGTGTGATTGCCCAGCAGTCAAAGAGTCACTGGAGGCTTTGGAGGATAAGTTTAAACTGAGATCATTCCATTTATGGTCGGTTAAACAGATTAACTATACATTTTTGAGACATTTTGTAGGTCATGCACTGTTCTTGACTCTAGAGATATAAAATGAATAGGATGCTGTCCCTCCCCTTAAAGAACTCAAAGTCCTGCAGGGAGAGAGGCTGAAATATGAAACCAATAACTATAATAAATTGTAATAATTCTATAATTGAGTTATACTTATTGTTTTGGGAAGTACTGCCAAGTGCTGTTTCCAAATATAGTGACATGGAAAGCTAGTGGTGTATTTCACATTGGAATCAGAATGTGGTTCTCCATAGTGACCTCCCATTTATTCAATAAACATTTACGAAGTGTCCAGCACTGTGCTAGGTGTTAGTGCTGCAACAGCAAATAAGATTCCTTCTGCACTCAAAGAGCTCACCATCTAATGTACTGATTCCCAACCTTAGCAGCACTCTAGAATCACTTGGGCATTTTAAAGACTCAGATACCCAGCCCGTATCCCATACCAATAAGTTAAAATTTTTAATGTTCCCCAGTGTTTCCAATGTGTAGTCAAGGAAGAGAATTACTGGTCTCAGGTGAGAAACAGCTAAGAAAACAGAAAATGGAAATATAGGTGTGATAAATGCTATCACACCAGGAAGTGCAAGGTGCTAGGGGAGCCCTACTGAAGGTTTACCACCCCAGGTAGAGGGGCCAGTGAAGACTTGCCAGACAAAGAGTCACCTGAGCTGAGTGAAAAATGATGGGGAGTCATCTTGGGAAATGGAGGAGGAAAGGGTCTCACAACTGAAGCTGCTGGAGAGGCAAAGGCTTGAGGCATGAATGAACAGGTCCCATTCAGAAATCTGTGAGTCGTGCAGACCTGGGGGCACAAAGCAGAAGGAAAGTGGCAAGAGATGCTAAGCAACCATTATTAGGCAGGAGCCACATTAGAACGGGAAAGTTTCATATTTGTACCCACACCATTGTCAAATCTCTATTCCTATATGATCAGGGAAATCCACTGATCCTACAAAACTGGGTAACTCACACTGCTGAGCATGAGTGACCCACACCTTAATAGAGAGTCTGCAGGGTCAGAAGTTAGGAAGGTAACTTTACGGATTCTGGGGGCTGGAAGGAGCCATATGGTCATCTTAGGACAGAAGTTCCTAAGCCGGGATATGTCAGATTTTATAAACCAGCTGAATTGTTGAACAGTCAGTGGTATTTTCTTTGGAACATAGGAGTTTACGAAAAGCTATTGTTGAATCAGTTTGCCTGTTGTCTTATTTTGGAACATAAAGGTCTGAATAAACTGGTATTAAAGCATTTTGAGCTTTCATTGTTGTGTGTAATTTTGTGTTGTGTGTCATGGTTCAGTAGAGTTTATCTGTTGCGAATTGTAGCCATTTTGCAAGCTGTGGTTTCTGTTTCATTTCTTACAGTATGAAGAAAATATGGTGTGGTAAGTAGAGCACTGAGAGGCAGGAGTCTCCCATTAAATATGGTGTCCACAAATCTGCTGACTCCTAAAGGTGACCTAAAAATGAACATCTTCTACTGAGAGTGTTCGAGGCATCCAGGAGGAAAAAAATTGCAAACAACTGACCTTTTTCCAAAGACATTACAGCAGAAGTACATTATTGAGTATATCAGCCATTGAAAAAGAAAATTTGCATACATTTTAGGTAAACTCTATTAAAATAACTATCAACATGTATAATATGAATATTCCAAATATATAAAAAACATAATGAATAATAAAACAAAATGACTATGTACCCACTTTTCTAATACCTTAACATTTTTCCCAAATTTATTTCTGAACTCATTGTTAGAGAAATACAGTACATAGAAACCTAATCTCCCTGTTTATTCTTCTCAAAATCCATTCTGTTTGCTTCTCTCTCACTCCCCAGAGGAACCAATAACCATGAAGTAATCAGATTTTTATTCTCTAGTGCATGTGTATGTGTTTAAAAAAACTATGATGTTGTTCTCCTTGATTTTTGAATACTATACATGATTTTATTCTGTTTATATTCTTCAGTTACTCGCCCTGTTTACACAACTTCACGTTTCAAAATTTGACTTATTCCCAGATAGATAGAGATAGCGAGAGATAGACAGGCATTATCATTCGTTCATTTTAATTACAGTATGGTAGTCCATTTTATGACTATGCCACGGTTTGGCTCTCTATTGTTGCAAGACATTTGTGTTGTTTCCACCTATACAAACAATGCTGCAATAAACATTCTTGTGTGTGGCTTCTTGTGCACATGCGAAAGAGAATTACTGGGTGTAGGATGAAGGTATCTTCAAAATTTCTAAATATTGCCAAATTGTTTAATAAAATGGTTTTACCAGTTTACAATCTCACTAGGGTGCACGCGAGTAGGCAATTTGCTGAGCATATAATGATATCTTCTTGTTGTTTTAATTTGTGTTTTCCTGATTACTAGTGTGGTTGAGCATCTTTTTATATAATTATTGGCCATTTGGTTTTCCTCTTAGTGAACAGCCCATTTTTCCTACTATATATATGTTTTTTCTTTTTTCTCTTCTTGGTTGGTACTTTTTTTCTTTTTCTTTTTTTCACACTTTTTATACTAATTTTTTGTTTGTTGTATGCATTACAATTGCAAATTTATTCTCCAAGTCTGTGACTCATGTTTTTACTTTATGTCTTCTTTTCTTTGTAGAAAAGTTTTTTCTTTTAATAAACTAAAAATTTACTTTTCTTGATGAGTGTGTATGTATGCATAAAAAATTTCCTACGTAAATGACATAAAAATACCTTGTTACATTTGTATTCTAAGTATAACAAAGTGTTGATTTTATAGCTAGCTTTTTTATCTAACTGCAACTGATTTTTGTGTATGATATGAGCAAGGGGTCCCAACACCATTTATTGATTCCCCAAGATTCTGTAATGTTTTTTCCTTCCCAATTCAGTTTCTAGGTGGTGTGGTTTTACTTTGTGGCATTATCCTGTTCTGCTGGTCCATTTGTCTATTCTGGGACCCATACCACACTGCCTTAATTACTGTAGCTCTGAAATGCATCTTGCTTTCTATCTTGTTTTTCAAATTCATTTTGGTTATTCGTGACCCTTTGTTCATCCTCCTAAAATTAATGTCAAGTGCCATGAAAAATTCTCTTTAGGTTTTCACTGGCGTTGTATTAAATAAAGTATATAGAATAATTTTATGTGAATTGACATGTTTATGATGTTGAGGTTTTCATTCATGAATATGTTATATGCTTCCACTTATTTAAGTCTCTTTTTTTGATTTTCAATAGAGTTTTCTAATTTTTGCTGTAAATTTCTTACATGTGTTTTTTACAGTTATTCTCACAACCTTATTTTTGTTGCTATTGTCAGTAGTCTCCTTTATTATTATTTTTATTTCTGTGCACCTTGTATTTTAAAATCTAATTGATGTTTTTATATTGGCCTTATTTAGCAATTTTTCTAAACTCACTTATTAATTAAAATCAATTTATGAATTACTTGGATTTCCTACATAGATCATCATATTATTAGACAGTTTGTTGTTTTCTCGTCTGATCCTTGTTATCTTCATTTCTTTGTCCTATCTCACTGTGCTGACTCTGATCTCCAACTTGTTGCTGAATTGAAGCAGTGAGAATGAGCATCCTGGCTTTTTTTCTGACTTTAGAGTGATTGCTTCTAATGTTTTAACTATTAAATTTGATGTTGGTCATAATTTTTGGTTTATTCCCTTTTTAAAATTAAGGAATCCCCTTCAGATGTACGGTCCTCTTTGTGTTTCCATCATGGATGTATTACATTTTATTAAATAGTTGTTCTTTGAAATAAAAAGAACATAAAATAAATTCTTTGAAAAAAGTGATTCATTTTTATCAAAGTTGGCCAACCATTCAAGGAGTTCATTGAATAATTCTACTAATTACATCCAGAACCTGGTTTTAAAAAAATGCCTCAGACAAAAATAGAGATTGAGTGAGATTGTGTTTATATTCTGGAACAGGGTTGGGAAGGACTCCTGACTAAAGTGGAAATCTACTCCTTCAGCACCAGCCCTCTACATTGTGGCTTCTAGTAGACAGACCAGCAACAGCACCAGGGAGCCTGCTAGAAATGCAGAATTTCAGGCTCCAGCCCTACTCCATCAGAATCTACATTACCAGATAATCAGGTGCATTGTATGCACATTTGAGTTTAAGAAGCCCTGGTCTACATTGTCCTTCAAATACCAGAGGCAAGTTCATTTATGTTATCTAGTATATTTAACACATTTTCTAAAATTAAACCAACTTTGCATCCCTGAGTTAAAACAATTTGATTGTTTAAAAAAAATTCTGGATTAAAAAAATAGCTTTGGACCAAGCGCAGTGGCTCAAGCCTGTAATCCCAGCACTTTGGGAGGCTGAGGTGGGAGGATTGCCTCAGCCCACGTGTTCCAGACAAGTTTTGCAATACCTCATCTCTACAATAAATCAAAAAATTAGCAAGGTGTGTTAGTGTGTGCCTGTAGTTCCAGCTACTTTGAAGGCTAAGGTGGAAGGATCACCTGAGCCCGGTAGGTGGATGCTGGGGTGACCATGAGCATGCCATTGCACTCCAGCCTGGGCAACAGAGTGAGACTTCAACTCAAAAAACAAAACAAAACAAAAACCCTTTGAATGTAGTTTGCTAATACTTACCTGAAGATTTTTCTATCTCTATAGGTGAGAATTACCTATAATTTGCCATTCTGGTACTATCTTCTTCTGGTATGAGAATCCAGACTATTCTAGCTAAGTGATCTGAGAATGTTTTCTGTCTTTATCCTCTCTGAAACATTTCATTTAACTTTTGAATTAGCTGTATCTTATAAGATTGTAAGAACTTATCTGTAATTTCTTCTGTGCCTATCGGTGGTTATTAAGTATTTAAACTTCTGATAACATTTTGCTTTAAATATCACATGTATACTTTGATTTTCCATGCTTTTAATAAACTTCTTTACTTTTTTTTTCAAATTTACCAGCAAATGTCTTTCCTGTTACTTGAGACTGCTGAAATTACGTGTTTGTTGTATTCCTAATATTGCTTATTTATGCCTTTTCTCCTTTTTTTTTGCTTTTTGGTTTTTTTTTTTACTTAACTTATATTAAAAGAGGCTTGAGTGTTTTGTTGGTCTTTTCAAAGAACTACTTCTCAACTACTTGTCACTACTTTTAGATTTTTTTTCCCCATCCCCCTACTTTTGGATTTTTATTTGTTTTCTATGTCAGTAGATTCTTCTTATTTTTATTATTTTATATATTTTTGTGTTCACTTTCTTGTTCTTCTTTAATAACATTGTGCATAATTACCTCATTAATTTTCAATCTTTGTATATTTTTAAAATTTCCCCTTACATTCTACACTGTTTCAGCTATATCCTACATATTTTGACATTTACTAGTTCATTAAATTTTTTTCAAATGTTTTTGAATTTCTAGTTATACTTTATATATATGATGTTTGAGTACAAATGACATTTGAATGTGAAATATATGTACTGTATATAAATAATAACTTTCTCTGTGGCCTAAATAGAAATCTGTGGTAAATATTCCATGTACTTGAAGAGAACTTGTATTCTTTAACTTGTTAGGTATGAGTTTCTATAAATGCCCAGCAAGGGTCTCTGAGGACCCTGGAGACAAACAATAAATAAGGAACTGGAACTGGTCGGAGGAGACAGAAGGACTGGTAGTACCTCTCAGATTGGGAGCTGAGCTCTAGCTTTGGGTTTGGGGCTGAGCAACAGAAACCTAGTTATTGGAGGAGGGAAAGATAATAACAATGAAGTAGAAAATGGGATAAGGAAGGATAAGAGGGTAAGGTATGAGACCAGAGTTGAAGCAATCAGGAACCGGACTGTTTAGCAAAACCTGCATTGAGAAAGGGTTAGGGACTTAGTACTGAGATTCTGGCATAAAAACAATAAAGTAGGAACTTGATCGTGACATGATGGTTAAGGTTTCTGGCTCAGTGATAGCAGTTTCATTTAAAATCTACATACTTTATTTGTGGGGACCATTGTTTTCTACAGAATAGGAATGATAATAATATCTACCATATTGAGTTATTGTGAAAAATTAAATAATAAAGTGTTTAGCACAGTTTCTGAAATGTAGTGATTACTCAATGGCAAACTCAATGAATTAGCTATTAATATATGTTTAAGTTATTTTTATTATACAAATTTCTAATGAGAATACTGTAATTGCCATTAGTTGTAATAATAATAATAAGGTAAAGTGGGGAACAGAATGAGAAAAAATACAGAAATAGAAGTCTGTACATCTCACAAGAGAAGGACAGGACCTCATTCAGAACCTGGACTATGACCAGCTTGCAAGAGGAGTCAGAAAGCTGCAACTTGCTTAGGGCAGAGCAAATACATAGGAATCATGTGGTCCCCTCAGAAATAGAAACCCAGCAATAGTCTGTCCTTTTCTTTCCACTTGCTCTGTCATTACCATTAGGTCAGAAATCAGCCCAGAGTTGAGAAGTCATTTCTGGACTCAAGAATTGGTCTCTTAGTCATGCCTCAGAGCTTGGCAGTAGGGACATACCTAACAAAAGACAAAATTGCAGGTGTATGGGGAGTGGTGTCCCTGCTTTATGATGACAAGTGGAAGATATGCTTCTAAGAAAGTTTCATGCTTCAGTACCAACCCTCAATATCATCCTTCAAATGCCAATAATTCAAATTCTCTAACTGTATTTCTGTCCAGTTGATGGGATTTAAAATTATTTTGAAAAATGTTTCCTATTTGTTTGGTCCACTGGGACCATCTTGAAGGTTGCCTACCACATGGAAGGTGTTCTTTATATAGTAGTAAAGTATTTAATGAATAAGAAAAACGTTTGTTCTCTTTATTCTTTATTTTATTATTATATAATGGAATTTTCTGGGTGTCAAATAGATGTATTGTGTCATTGAGTGGAATTTTAGAATTTTGTTTGGGGATTCTAAACTTCAGATATAAAGCTGGTATGGAAATAAAAGACATATTGAATATATATTTTTTCTAACTCTCATCCAAATTCCTTCTCCTCCATACAGGCCTAACTAACTTGCATATTTCCTCTTGAATTTCAGTTAAACAATTTAAAAGCTATAGTAAAGACATGGAACCCCAAGTAGCCATAACTCCCCAGTAGGAGTTTTATTTTATTATTCTTATTAAGTAGCTGATCCTTTTTTTCTTCTCATCTGATAAGGTTAAACTGTGGCCATTTGGACTCTTTTTCATCTACATGAAAGTCGCTTTCCTGATGATGTGGTAATATCAATGGTAACATAGCAGGCAGCTACCTGCAAGGCTATGGGAAGGTCACGATGGATATTATTACAGAGAGCACAGCCCTCCCATGAAGCATTCATGCTTTATACTAGCACCTGCGTTGAAAAGGTCCACTTCCCTCTGACCTTCGATAATAACATTAATGTGCTCATTTCCAAAATACTATTAATAACTGACATTTAGATAGTTTTTATATTTACAAAGAGTTTTCACATGTCATCACCCTTGGTTCTCATTCTAGCTTTGGAATACAGACATCAGACTGACCCCAAATCACACACCTAGGAAATATCAGAGCTAGAACTAAAACAAAAACCTTCTCCTCTGAGTTTCTGCTCTTTTAATCACAGAACAGTGCACAGTGGCATTCCAGTGTTGTTTTTTGCTTTGTTTTGTTCTTTCACAAAATGAGGAGTGTTATTTGGGACAGTAGCTTATTAAATGACATTTTAATGTTTTCAGGAAAGGGTACCTTAAATAATTCCTTGCCAAATGGCTGACTTTTCTTACACAAATGATTTTGCTGCTTAGAAACTTTTAAGTTTTCTATTATGAGAGATGTACAATCATTCTTCCTAATAATAATAATAATAATAATAATAAGATGCTAAATGAATTAATTATAGTTAATATTTTTAAACTTCCTTATTTTTGTTTTACCAATGGCGTGTTTCAAGAAAAGCTCAGTATTAAACAAATTAAAAACCTAAGGAGAGATGGTGCCGTAGACCTGTACCCAGGAAAGATAGCAATTTAGGGCAATTATTCCTAATATGTTTTGAATCAAGTAGAACTTCGGAGTCTTTTGAGGACAATGACCTTTCCTAGAAAAATCCCCACTGACAAAAATTATATCATAGAGTTTCAGAGGCATTTATGGTTAGCTAAAACTCATCTCTGGATGCCAGATCTAGAGGCATGTGATTTGCACTCAAGTTGCTAAGTGTAGGTTACAGTGACCACCAGCAGTAGTCTAATGCCCAGGATTAGCTTTAATGGCTTGCTAATATTAGTGTAAATATAAACACTTAATTAGTGTAAATATAAATCATTCCACTGACAGGTAAAATGTACCTTTACTTTCATAGTTGCTGCTTTGGGTATTTGGGTTAGCAATCAAGGTGTTTGAAGTAAAAGATTAATAACAGACATTGAATATTCACTTAGTTCGTTCATTAGCATATATTTGCATACTATAGCTATTATAAGACATTAGCCCATTGTGACCACAAGAGAAATAAAGCTAGCACTATCTCCTTGCCTTGCTCACTTAAATTGGCTCCAAGCTTAGCCACCCTGACTATACACTCCTAGGAAGTCACACTTTTCCCCATGTAGATGACTCTTGAACCCTTGCAGAGTTTGCATTTCTACTAGGGAGACACAGAGTAGGAAGGGTGGTGGGAGATGGGGTAAGTTTACTTTCCTTGACAAGGACGTTTGGCTGTCCTTCCAAGAATGAGGTCATTGCCTCCATTTGCTTAAAGAAAACTAAGAAACAAACAAGACAAGGGCTTAGCTAAAATTCCTTTGGGTAGGTGGTGACTGCTGCTGAAGAGACCAGTTTAATGAGGTGAGCAGCAGCAATCAATGTTCAAAGGGAGGTGGCAACAAGGTCAGCAGGTCAGGCGGTGTCATCAGATTTGGCTGGGATTGTCTCGTCAATAAATGTGCCGGCAGGAAATTACTACAAACAAACTACACCATCTTTAATTCAGGTGTGGGCTGAGGGGAAGGCGCCGACCCACAGTATTTCTCAATGAGAAGAACAAGCAGCAGGTTATTTCTCAGAATTCTTTCAACAGACATATCTATCACGCTAAGTTGTGTGCCCAGAGATGTCTCCTTTGCAACCTGCTTTGTGCCATCTTTGCAGACAATCATCCGTATCACTGCTGTCTTGATCCTGTGAGTGTCTGAGCATGTGTCCTCATGAGTGTCCACATCTCAGCTGAGTTGAAACTTGGGTTTAGTCCATGGGGAGCCACATTTTATTATAGTCAGTTGGCTTCTTTGCCAAGTTTAAAAGAGAGTATTATGCATTCAGGTTGTATATAATTAGATCAAACAGATCTAAATAAGTTACTAAATACAAGTAAAAACTATAGCAGGCTGAGGTTTCAGTGTTTGACATTTTTGGTATCATAGAGCTATAACAGTGTTCTTAGAATCATAGATCTGTTGAATACTGGGCAAGGAGGGAGACTTGGGCAATGCACAGTCCAGCACCTGCATTTCAAAGATACAACAATGAAACCCAAAGTGATTAAATGATTCCCTGCTCACAAGTCAGTCTTCTCTCTAATGGAAAAGATATATTTTATTATGTTTGTTGTGTGCTTAACATTTCCATTCAACATGGTTTTTATCCCTTAATAAATTTAAGGAATGACATTTCACATTCTGGCTTGTTTATAACCTTGCGTGCCCTGGCAGGAGTGTACCTTGTGTGCTTGTTGCCTAGTGAAGATGGCCTTGATGAAGCCTTTCCTCTGAGAGGTTTCTCCTTGTCCTTTGTAGCAGAGCTCAGCCTCCCTCTTCTGTGCCACTTATTTTTATAAAAATGCAAATACAGCACATTTTAGGATGTATTGTCATTCTGTCCTACCAGGCACTGAACTGCTTGAGGGCAGAAACCATAAATTAGCAATTAAAAATAACTGCCAAATGATGGACCTAAGCATGGCCCATAGATTATCTAAAACTCTGGTAAAATAAAAAGAGAAGGAAAATGACACAAGATAGAGAAGAAGGAGAAAGCAGCAAGGAGGAGGAAAAAGTTGTCATTTTGATAAGAGTTCTGAGGAAGATTTCGGTCACTTTTCATTTCATCTTCTAAATCAATTTGCCTGCCTGGAGCCAGGGTCTGGGACGCTCACCATGTTGGAGATGAGCTGCCTTTATTGCCAGCTGCTGGACTTATGGATAGAATTGTCCTTGATGTTCCAGAATAGAGAGAAAGCCAGAGACTGACAGAGAGGAAGTGTAAGGACGCTCCTGCAGGGACAGAGTGTTAAACCTGCTGAGGCGGCTCCCCACGGAGCCATGAGCTGTGTGCAAATGGCAGTCGGTGTGTGCTTTGAAGCCTCCAGCCTTGGGAACTTCAAACAAGGAGAGGACAGATAGATGATCTATGGGAAATTAATATCTAACAGGTCTAAAATCTGCTCTTCCTGTCACCTTAATCTTCTGCCTGCTCACTGACAGTATTTACCTTCTGAACATACTGAACATTTAATACAACAGTGGCTCCCACATCCTTAATTCTTTTAAAACAGAAAAACTTACATTTCAATACCATCCATTTTAATGACTTTTTCTTTCTTCACTGCACTTTGAACTGTTACTTTCTCTAGGTTTTGGAAGGTTCCCTAGGGAGTAGAGGAGTGATCCAGGTTGGAGGAGAGAAGTAGTCTAGCCGATTGAATGTTTTACCACTGCCCTGGCAGCTCAGCAGTCACCCTGAGGATGCTCATGGAATCACTTTGAGTAACACTGCCTGCTGGCTCAGGATGATGTCTTCTTTCTCCTACCTTGCTATAAACCCACACAGTCTAGGATCTTTTTATTTGATTTGATTGTTGGAGTAGACACGCTCACCTTGTAGTACACCAAGAATGAAAATATGATTTGCCTCCACTCAACCACTCATCTATTCATCCATTCATCCATCCATCCATCCATCCATCCATTTAGTCTTTCATTTATTCATAGATTCAAGCATAAAGGCAATCTACAAACACCTTTAGACTACCTATTGTATGCCCAGAATTATGCTAGATGATGGCAAGAAGAGGAGAATAATAAGTGGTCCTGCCCTTAATGTGCTTATGTTCTGCATTGGAAGAATCCCATAAGCAGACTATTCCTTTATTCCTTTTCTGGTTCTAGCACACAAAATCTCATTTCTTAGGAAATCCCTAAGTCTCAGACAACCATGTTGCTTGGTTACCTTACTGCCATCATCTAAGATTCTTAACCAGTGGTTCTCAAAGTATGCCCAGTCCTATTCCCATTCATCCAGGAAGCCTCAGCATCACCTAGGAATTTGTCAGTAATGTAAATTCTGGGGTGCCAGCCTGACTCATTTAATCAGAAACTCTGGGAGAGTCACAGAAACCTGTGGTTCAAAAAGACCTTCAGATGCCTCACTGATACACACTAAAGCTTGGGACCCACTGCTTTGACTTTTCACCCATCAGCACTTTTCTGTGTTAAGCGGTTTCTAGAATCCTATTAGGTGACTGCCTAGTTGATTTGATAAATATAAGATAAATATAGCCAGGTGCTAATGGTAATAGAAGTAATACTCACTGATGTAGTAATAATTTATATAGAAATAAGTACATAAATAAATGAGTTAGATGTGCTGGCTGAAGTACTTAGACAATAGCAGAAAGCTGAGAGGCTATCTGTGCTAGCAGAAGGCTAGTTCCCCTTATGAAAGACCAAAGCAATGCCAAGCCCTAGGTGGGCACTGGCCTATCGTTTTCCTTTCTAGATTATATTTTTACAGAGTTCTACATGCTTTCGTATAAAGTTTCCACAGTATTTGCCCTACTATATTTGCAGCAAATATTTGGAGAACTGTCTTTAAAAAAAAAAGAAAAGAAAAGACATACAAGATTCTTTCCTTAGGGAGCTACCATTTGAGTGAGAAGGTACAGCAGTACATGACACCAAATTATAAAAAAAGAAAATTTCTGTTGCTCATGAGCCCTGGAAAGGCAATAAAAGATGTATAGGATAGCTGGTGGGAGAAGATTGCTAACTCTGCAGGATGTGGTCAGGTAAGGTCTTTCTGAGAATGTGACATTTGAGTTGAGACCTGAAGGAAGAGAGGAAGTCAGTATTGCAAAAAGGAGGAACTATACTCTAGCAGAGGAAACATTGTGTTCTAGTTTTGACATCAGCATGAGCTCAGTATTTTGGGAAAACAGAGAGGCCAGCGTGGTTGGAGTCCAGTGAGTGAGGGAGAGGGTAAGGGCGAGGTCAGGAGATGGATAGGGGAAAGATCAGGCCATGGTAAGGAGTTAGGGTTTTATTTCAAGAGCAATGGAAAGATTTTGGAGCTTTTTCAGTAGAGTGAATATTTAATTACTTGTTCAAGTTCAGATGCTTTTGAAAGTGCAATAGGCAGTCTTAATAATTAGACATGGACAATGAGAATAAATTGTATGTTGCAGGTAACTTGGAGCATTTATTTTCCCTAGTTTTAAGCAATATGACAATATGACTTCTGTCTCTAGAGGATTGTTCAAACTGCTCTGCAGAGAACACACAGAAAGAGGGTGAGGGTGCAGACAGTGTAGACCAACACAATGCCCATGGTCAGGGAGGGAGGCCTGAGGAGGCCGCTGTGAAACCCATCTGGTCAGAGCATCTAGGTGCTGTGTTTACTGTGCCTGCCTGTGACTTGGAAACATAGCCAGAGTCCCTGTGCTGGGCAGGGAGCAGAGGTGATTTGGCAACTCCACATCATCAGAGCTGGGAGGCACCACTTGCCACTTAGATATGGTAAATTTAGAATGATTAAAATGCAGTACTGCTTTACCCAGCAGGTAGTAAGCACAAGAAACTTGTTACTCCACGACATGGTAAAAAGGTTAAGAGAAAGTGAATGGAATGAGTTGCTAAGGGAAACTAGGTTATTTTGGATGCATCCATAATGTTTTGATATAATTTGAGAGAAAGTTACCACGGCCTCTCCATACCAACTTCAGAAGCAAAAGAGAGGACTTAAAAATCTTTGTGTGTGTCTCTAGCTGATGATTTTTACATCCAAATTCTCCACTCTCTATCAACAATCTCAGATCTTCCTCATTCCCGCAAACAAAACAAACAGATGACACAAAAGACAGAGCTTTTTTTTGTCTCTGCCTTTCCTCAAACTATTAGATCTTTTCCCCTCTTTTTCTATCATTGCCAAATCTCTTGAAGCAGCTGTATGCAATTGCTTACCTTCATTTTGTTGTTGTTACTGTTTTTTGCCTTCTTTTATCCTTTAAGCCAATCCTTTTTAATTTTCATTCTAACCGCCCTGTTTAAATGTCTCTTTCAAGAATGGTGAAAATTCCCTAATACCAGATACAATGTGCTTGCTCTTCTGATCCTTATATCTTGTTTGCAAATAGGAAGGATATCTTTGATACCCTCAGCTCCCTTAGTGGATTTTGATCTCTTGGGGTAAGGACTGTGCCTTACTCATCCCTGCATTCTCCGCTAAGTGACTTAGCATCTGGCACACATCAGATCCTCATGGAATGTTGCTGAAGTGGATTAAGTTTCAAATGGTCTACCATGTTCACTGTAAGAGCCTCAATTATTAAGAGGCAGTCTTAATGGTGGGTGTTCAATAAATGTTTGTTGAATAAATAAAAGAAGAAACTCTTGGATTGATTAAACTGTCAAGGCATATATACAGATCCTCTAGAGAGCACAATATTGTGTTAGAGGCACTGGTGCTTGTAGCAGCGAATAAAGTGAGACTCCTTCGTGTGTGGCCTCAGTTTCCTCATCATTCTTCACTCCTTAGTGGCTTACAATGCCATTTCCCCCCCCCACATTTCACTGCTACTGAAGAACCTCCATCTCTGAAAGTGTAGCAATGTTCTTGAAAACGTCATATTCAATGACTTTTTCTTAGGCCTTAAGAAAATCATATATCACGTAATTTTATAATTAAATGACATATTAGGGATCATCTATTCCAACTGTCTAAAAACTTTTCAACAAGTAATTATCATTTCTTAATCCCCATGACATCATTTTCAAGAATGTCTCCCCAAATTTATATTCAGCAACAACTCATTTTCTCCTTCAAATAAAGGCATATATATTTGCCATTCAAATCCACCGACTGGCATTCATTCATAAACTGAACAAATATTTATTGAATTATTATGTCCCCAGTGCTGTGCTAGATGCCAGAAACTAAATGGTGAAAAAAGCAGATTCCTTTTTTTCCATAAATCTTATGATCTAGTATAGGAAATAGCCAGTATTCCCATGCTAGAGGTTATGTGATACCAGTCAAAATAAAGAAATATTTTATTTAGATTCATACAGCCTTTGCAGATAAATGTATCCCTTTGTGTGTGTGTTTGAAACATTTAAACTATGTATGACCATCTTTGGAGGTTCTATTAAGTTTGGGGAATGTTTAGGTGTTAACCCATCCACCCAGTGTAATAGCCCATGCGTAGTGGCTTGCTAAGGTTCCCACATCTAAGCAATGATAAAACCAGGGGGTTAGAAAACAGATACAAATTTCCAATTCTGGGCTTTTTTCTTTTCCTTTCTCTTTTGATTTCTCTGTAGCCTTTGATCCTCTTTATTCTTCATCCTTGTATATAATATTAAAGTATCTAAGAAGTCCATTAGCAATGAAACCTGTTTAACTCAGTTTAATCCAGCCTTTTCTACTTGTAACTTAACCACTATCCTCTCATTTCACAAAGCAGTTGTCAACATCTCCTGGGACACAGGCCTTCCGCAGAACAGACTTAGGGCAACACTGGCCCAGATAATAAAGTTCTAACTCCTTCACTTGTCATTGAAATCTCTTACCCTCTGTTTTGTCATCTTTATTTCTCATTATTCCATCTACGCATCCACTTCTAAAATTAAACGGCAGAGTTATTTTATTCCCTGCTCTGAATATACCTTGCCTTCCACGGCTGTGTCCTTTCTCATGCCGCATTCTGGGCTGCCACAACCCTCCTCTTCCTATAGGCCTAACTCAATTCTGCCCACCTTTCAAGTTTCTTATCTAGCGCCCTCCAATGAGTCCAGCAGGAAGTAATCATTTCTCCTTTCCCCTCCCATAGTACTCACCATCTGTACTTTTCATTTGGCAGTGGAAATGCATTACTCCTTACTGTTAGTTATCTTTGCATGTTCACACGTCCTTTCCTGGGGATAGGAACCTTGTCTTGTACTTTATAACTCCCAGAGGGCAAGCAGTCAGTAAAAACAGAGAAATTTGAAAGCCAGTGAGGATTTCTCCTTCTCCCTCAACCTCACTAAATGACATCTCAAATTTGTACATCTCTTCTATTCCCATTGCTAAAGCCTTAATCCTGGCCTGTACTTTCTTGTCTAGTCTATGTTATTGTTTCCTAACTGGCCTCCTTATCTTCTGGCTTACCCAATTCCGATCATCCTCCCCGCCCCTGCTAGATGACCTTTCTAAAACAGAGATCTGATCAAGTTATTACAATGGCATTTCATCATCTGCAGGAAAGAGCCCACTTTTTCATGTAGCATAAAAGGCCCTTTATTGCCTGGTTCCTGACAACTCTCCTCTCTCTTCCTCTCCTCCTGCTTCTCTCCTTCCTCCTTCCACTACTCTTCCTCCCCCCTCACATACACACTGTCTCTTCTCCGCTTTCTATCCCTCACCTTCCTTCTCAGTCTATGTTTTGCCATACTGAACACTTAGAGTTTCTGGAATGGATACGTTGTTTTGTGATTTTTGTACATGATTTTTGTGTTTGCTTGGAATGCTAATCCTTACCTTGCCACACACTCTTTTCTACCTGGTAGTTTTTCATTTCATTTCTCTTCATTGGTCCTGCTTCTGTTAGCTACTTGGCTGATGTTTCTCTGAACTGGCTAGGATTAGAAAGCTGGTGTCTCTCTCGCTCTCTCTCACCCACCACACCCTGTTTTTCCTTCCCCACCCCCACCCACCCTCATATCTTTAGACACATTGTTTTGCATTATTTTTTACCCTGTTTCC
The DNA here is from genome assembly GCA_963574415.1 of Tarsius wallacei. Classification (NCBI taxonomy): domain Eukaryota; kingdom Metazoa; phylum Chordata; class Mammalia; order Primates; family Tarsiidae; genus Tarsius; species Tarsius wallacei. Next base: position 37,929 of record CAUYQG010175047.1, read on the forward strand.
TCAATTTGGCTGCAAGCAGGTGGTGCTGCTGATTGGGCCTTCATTGTGTCTCTATCATCTACTAAGAGCCTGGCCTATGTGAGGAGCTCAGTATTTGTTGACTACATCAACAAATGTGTAAATGGTCACAGTTCATGGAAAGGTTCCTACACACTACAGGGGGATAAATGGATATAAAACAGGATGCCAAGTTAGGTGAGAAGAATCCTGCAAGGTGCCTTATTCTAATCTACAAAGACATCCAAGCTCACTGACTTTGCTGTAGGAGGTTGAGCCACCACAGGTGAAAATTCTCTTTTTGAATCCCTTCTGGAACGTGGCTGAGAGAATGAAGGGCTAGCAAATAGTCTGTGGGGTTTATTCTTTCTCTGCAAAGCTCCAAATTGTGTGAAACTGGCAAGAATCTGGACATCTCTGTTCCTCTTCCCCCAAGGTGTCTCCACCCCTGCTGCCATGCGAAGGCATCTCAGGCACTTTAAATGTGGAAGATGGTAGGATGACAGAGAGCACCTTCATTCCTCTAGCCGAATTCATGCTCAGCCCAGAAAATGGGGAACATAAAGATCACAACCTCAGCTAGCCAGGGGTTTGCCACACTTCAGCTCCTGGGAAATCATTTCAATTCCTCAAAGTCTATTTTCCCCTTCAACATCCATTCATCATGTGTCCATCCATCCATTCATTCATCCATCCATCCATCTGACAGATATATTAGGTGCCTGCTTGGTGCCAGGTATGTTTCAGAGAATACAAAGTTATGTTTATGGCGCTTACAATTTAGTAAGTATTTTGTGTTATCTTTAAGAGTGCCCTCAAAATTTATAATTCTGATCAGTAGAAAAGATAACATTTTTCAAAATTAAGGTTTCCAGAAAGCTCTTATTGTTTTAAAACTGTATATATAGAGGATTGAAAATCTGGAGTTAATTAAGTCCTTGGTATGGACGACTTTCCTGTGTGTGATACAAGAATCTGGGTGTCTTAGGGGACAATTAGCAGGAAGACTGCTTCTTGTCCCTTTGGAGGCTATTTTATCTTTCTCTCTTTTAATCATATTTTGCAAGGCTAACAATATTGAGTAAGAGGGTGTCTTCCCCTGGCTTCCTGAAGAACACACCTGAATGGGATTTTGGTTTCATCACTTACCAGTTCTGTGACTTGGGCACATTACATAACCTTTCTTTCCCTTGGTTTCCTCATCTAAAATAGGGATAATAATATTACCTACTGGCCGGGCTCGGTGGCTCAGCATGTAATTCCAGCACTTTAGGAGGCCGAGGTGAGTGGATTGCCTGAACCCGCGGGTTCGAGACCCGACAGGGCAACTTGGCGAGACCTCATCTCTACAATAAATCAAAAATTAGCTCAACAAATGCCAGAACAAAAACCACATGATTATATCATTAGATGCAGAAAAAGCCTTTGACAAAATCCAACATCCTTTCTTGATAAAAACCCTCGAACACCTAGGCATACGGGGAACATACCTCAAAATAGTAAAAGCCAACTATGAGAAACCCACAGCCAGCATACTCCTAAATGGAAAAAAACTGGAACCATTTCCCCTGAAAACAGGAACAAGACAAGGATGCTCCCTCTCACTCCTCCTGTTCAATATAGTATTGGAAGTCCTGGCTAGAGCAATCAGAGAAGAGAAGGCAATCAGGGGTATCCAAATA